>JAZBGW010001680.1:0-14361 GCA_037464815.1 Mylabris variabilis
GGCGACTAGACGTAATTAAATTCTCTTTCAAGGGGGTTGATTGAACGAAAGTAAAATTTTAAATAACCGATAAATTATCAAAGACAGGTATAGGAAGTGCTAATACAGTTTGATGCAGATTTTTTCTCTCTATCGAACCATATAAATAAAAATATGGTGTTCCATTTAAAATAAGCAAGATATCCCACCTTGAAAATGTCCTGAAAGAACATTTTATTTCAGCCAAACGTTGGAAGGTAATTAAATTTTGTCTAAACTGATAAAAAGTACATTATTTGTACAACTTAATTTCCAAATTTCTACATTTCAAATGTCATAGTTTCAAAAATATGAATTTTTCAATCAAACACTGTAAATTTCAAAATTGCACTAAAAGCTGAAATATCTGAAAAACCTCCAGCGTTAGACCATATGTCATGTTAACAAAGTGCCCTTTGATTTCATCAAAGGATACAAAACTGCAATAAAAAATATACCATTCTATTTAAAATAAGAGAGTAGGGTGCACTACTCCATATAAGGGGGGTTGCTAGAACAACAAAAATATTTTCTAGAGAAGGTTCAGGGGGCACGATGTCTATATACCAAATTTCATCAACTTACATTAACTAGGACTTCTTTTACTTTTAATTACCCATCCTCTTGAATCAGCCTGTATAAAGTATAGAACTGTTAAAATATTGCATGACCCTTAATGCACATATCCATAAGAGTCACAGAAAGTTTCTTTATGACTTTCAATCAAATTTCCCCCATGTCCAGTCACAAACTAATGATGTCCATTAGTTTGTGATTGGATATGCGCACTAAAAAAAGTCCGTAAAACAACCTGGAACGTTTTTTGGAACAAACCTTATATCTGCGTGACAAAAAATGGTGGATGCGCCGGGCTGGAAAGTTATTTCCTTGCTCGATCCTTTAACGATTTGTAAATTTACTAGTAGTATTTTTTTTGCAATATTTGTTTTCATTCTAAAACTAATTCATAAGTCTGAAATATTACAATAATTTTGAACAAGTTGCACAACTTCCTATCATAATCGTAGAATAAAAATAATGTAAAAAAGGTAGAACAAAAACCAGAAAATACAAGTAACAACAATTTTTATTGTCTTAAATATAATTATTAGAAACGCGGGATAAATTAATTTCAAAAAATGGAAAATTTCAATTATTACAGTCAGCTTATTGTAGTCGTTTACTTTTTCTTTCTTGAATTATCATTATAAATATAAATTTATAATGTTGCACGCATGTTAATTTCACACAATAATTTGATTTAGATCTTACAAACAAAAAAAAAATTAAAATAAAAATCAACTTAATTATAATAATAATAATGTCATTTAAGAAATATTTCTAAAATCTAAGTAGATTTTGATTAATCAAATCAATAATTCAATAAAGTTTAAGTAGGTAAATAGGTAGGTAGGTACACTAAGCTCGACTATAAACGTTTCAGTGGCTTGTTGGCCGAATAGCAACAAACATAGTATACGATTACAATTAATATTATAGACAATAATTAATGAATTAATCAAGATTATTATGACTATAAATTGATTCAACATATTATAAAAATCTTTTAACAAGGAAACGTTGAAACAACTATTTTTATATAATTTATAGTCATTTTTTTTGACTAAATAAATCATCACTAATTTAATTTAAATTGATTTAAGTAATTAATAAGAACGAGAAAATCTATAAATCTAATTGGAATTTTCCTTATCAAATTGATAACATCTGACCGAAATTTTGGATGAGAAATATCGTAAGTCTTTACTTGATTTGATAATCGAACTTATTAATTTATTATCAATCTAGTTAGTCGACAATTATTCAATCAGATGTTATAATTATTGCACATTACATATTAATAAACTAAGTTTTTGAGCGATTTGTCAATTTCAATTACAAACTAATTTCATTAAGAATCCGTGAAATTATTTATCATTATTATTGTTTCTATTAGTAAATTTCGTTGAATAAAGAATGATAATAGTTATTGCAATACTATACAATAATAACAATAATATACATTAATAATTAAAATAATAATAATAATAATAGAGGCAAATAGTTTTTATTTTAATTTTTATCACACATCAAAACGATGATAAATATTATATAAGCAAATTAAAGCGAGGCTTTAAAAAAAGAGCAAAAACAAAAACAATCAACATTCTTTGTTTATTATAGAATCACATAGAATAACTAGACAAACAAAACAAAATATCAATGGAAGACAGATGGGAATTTTGTTGTTTGTTAATATGATAAATAACACATTTATTGTGTTGTTTTCTTACTAATTGCACTAATAAATTCATTATAAGCAATCTGCTAAATCAAACAAATAAAAAAACAATCCTATATTTAATTAATTGATTTGATAATAATAATAATAATTAGAACAATTTTAGGTACTTATATCTAATTCTATCAAAATTGATGATTTTACTATATCTATATCTATGTAAATGTGTATATTGGGTCGTTAATCTGTTGGATTTTGACCAATTTTAAGACGTATTTGTGAGATTTTTTCGATGATCAAGATTCACCAAGAAATCGATTAATTCCCAAATCGAATGACTATTTTTAAATATAATTTTTCTATATAATATAATAATTTATATCAATTAACAATGGTGTGTTTGTATATACTATATGTATGTATATATATTAATAAATCTGTGAATATATTAAACATTTAAATAATTTTAACTCTTAAATATTATACGAAACAAAAAAAATGACATTTCTAGTTATTTAAGAAGAGTTAATTGTTTTCTTTTTTTAAAAAAAAAAAAACAGGTCAAAGAAACAAATATCTGAATCCTAGCTATAGAAGACTTCAATTAGTGCATAGGTACTTGAGCGTTTCAAATAATCAATTCAACATACTGATTTGGAGCGAAATTCTGTCGTGTCTTATCATGATTTAGATGCGGATGATGATTGAGATGATGGTGATGATGGTGATGGTGATCTGGCCGACCATCTGGCAGGATCCGTGCCGCTTCCATCGCCGCCGGTATCGGTGGTGGTGCTGCTGCTGCTGCCGCCGCCGCCATCGGTGGCAACTAATAAATAAAACAACTTCGATTAATTGTGTGTGTTAAAATAAACGGAAAATTATCGTTTTATACTCACCAAAGGTTGTTGTGGTTGTTGTTGTGGTGGTGGTGGTGCCGCCAATGGACCACCAGCACCGCCAGGCGGTTGTAATGTTGGATAATAATTCGTTGGTGATACCGGTGGACTGGGATATGGCCAATAGAAGATTGCTGGCGGTGGTGGCGGTGGTAGAAATTGTCGTGGACCTAATGGTGTGGCAGTTAATTGTATTGGTGCATAACCGGGGAAATTTGCTGCAGCTGCAGCAGCTACCGGATGGAAAGCTGTTGGAATTATATTGCCACCTTTAGAAAAACAAAAAAATTCAATTAATACTCAAAATATTACTAATAACGCCTATTGTAGGAAAAACAATAATTCAATAATGGAAAAGGTAAAAGAATCAATATAGAACATTTTGGTTTACAGGTTTCGGTTAAAATATTCAAGGCAAGTGATAATATGAAAAGAAATCATGCTACAAATGATAGTATAGGTATAGGGTGAGATTCTGTCTATTCACCCCCAATTTCTTTTTAATTACTACATACAGTGTACAATAATGTGTTATTATCTAAAAAAAAATAATGATAATAATAATAATAATAATGGAGGACAAAATAAGTATAAATAGACTCACCACAGTGTAGCAGAGATTTATACCGATCCACCATATGGCGGGGGGCAGCAGACAACACCACCACGAACGACTCCAAATCCCGGGATATAAACCAATAAACTAGCCCAACATGGTTTTATATATTGCTCATTTTTTTTTCTAATCACTATTATTTTATAAGAAGCTATGATTATTTCAAAATGATATACACCAAAAAAATGAACAATATATTGATAGCAAAAGGAGAACTAACAACAAACCCAAAGCATTATTGTGACAAACATTTATTAATTAATAAAGTGTAAAATAATTAGAACATTTTGTAATGAAGTAATAAAAAAGGAGCTGCATACAGTACAGAAATAATTAAAAAAAAGTTTTTTCCAATTGATTTTAATCCCCTGTGTAGTTTTTTTTTAAACTTTCGCTAGACATAAATGAATATCTCCCAGTCTAGACGACGTTTATTGAAAGATTTATCAATAAAAAAAAATCTATATATAATAAGCACACCGAAATTGTGCTGTTAGTAATCAAAATAATAATAATAATAATAGTAAAAGCTTACTATTTTTTCGTTTAAAATAATTGAGAAAGATTTGTGTGTTAGTTATATATGGACCCATCAGCCCTATTTTATCATCCACATCCAATCCAACCAGGAGATTTTTATATCTGTGACCACACAGAATTCACTTTAATACAACAATCATTAACTCAGTTTTAATTTAACAAGAACAACAGTAGTAGCAACAATCAATAAATTAAAACCAAATATTCTTTAAAATAACTACCAATCATTCAAAAAAAATAATTAACGTATCAACAACTGAGTTAAAATCGTGTAATATCAAAATAAATTCCTCTACGGCAACAACAAAACAACAACAAACACCAAGACATATTCATTCATCATCATCATCATCATCATCATAAAAAATGAATCTAGCGAAAGCTTGGAGAATAATGCAGAAGGCTTATCAAAAAAAACTAACTAAAAACAACCTACAAATTATAAAATTCCGACATAGTTTTGTTTATTTGTATCGTAATTAATTATTAATTAACTAATTTTCTTCGTGATTATTACCGACAAAATAAACAATAAAAATGTCGAATTTTCCAATAATTAACTCTAATTATCTAAATAGAATTAATGAAAAAATATATATATGTATATGTATATATTAATTAACGATAATAATTAAACAAAATCCCAAGTACACTCCACGACAACTGTTTGGTACCTTACACCCCATCCTCTACTTACAGTTATCATAAAAATTCAGTGATAAGCTGTGATTATTTCCATTGGTGTATTGGAAAATTTCAAAAAAAAAACGCGACAACTGTTCGACCTGATTGCAATTTGGCTCAATTATAAACGAATTTTTGACTCGATATTTAATAATTTTTCAAAAATTTTGGTTGTTATGCGGAAATAGATAAACTTTACAGCCGAGGCCAATCAGTTGTCGCAGAGTGTATTTCATCGTCATCAAAATTTGACCGATTTTCAGCTGCCTCTTTTTTTTTGTACAATTTTCCATCTACTACTAACATTAATCTCCTTTTTTCCCCGTATGGATGGAGGTGATAGGAAAAAAAAGAGACTAATCCAACAAGTCCTGAACCAGTAATAGAGAACCGCCCAAAAATTAGTTTAGCAGACATTGTTTGTTATGTGACAAAAAGCCATCTTACACAAAAATATAAAATGGATTTTTTATTAAAAATGTATGTGGTGTATGTGTAAATATATATATATCAAAAAAAAAACTTAAATCAACAATACGTATATACCAGACTGGCAATTTGAACTATAATCATCAATGTATCCATTTCTCGATCTTTGTGAACAGATTGAGAGATAGACACAGTTTCAGATAGTGTTTCTAGTTCGAATCGCCAACCCGATAGATACGCAATTATATGATATGTATATATGAATATATATTATAAACAATTAATTAATAATAAAGAAAAATGGAATGTTTTAAAAGGGGGAATAAAGACACATTATTACAGTCTTGATGTTTAGCCAAAAAATATACCAACACCGCTATCTGTTTTGTAATTCTTTTGTTTCAATGATAATTGAATAAAAATTACAACAACGAGTCTTTAAAATATCCCAAAAGAAATTATAATTTCATACAAACGCCTCTTTAAATAACAACAATTAAAAAAAAACAACCACCTATAATTTTGCAAACAATAGGTAGTAAAATTATGTTTAATAATCGTGAGAATTATTATTATTATTTGTCAATTTTCAAGGCACAACGTTTATTTATATGTATTTTCAAATATTTGTCATTATAAAAAATAGAATAATTAGAGAGATAATTGTAAGAGTATTTTTACATATTGGGATAGAACGGTTGATAAACTGCCGATAGAGTACTTTGAGCATGTAATGCTCGTTTAGCTGGTGTTGCTTGATCATTAAAAGCATCACCGTATGTACGTTTCATTGTAACATGTTGCATTGTAACCGGCATCATTGCCGGTGATGCTCCATGTAATAAATGCGGTGGATAAGCGGCTAATGGTGGCGGTCTTGGTAGACCTAAATGTGTTAATCGTGGCGGTGGTAATACAAGAAATGGATGATGATGATGATGGTGTTGTGGTGGTGGTGGTAATAATGGTACCATTGGTGTTTTTAATAATGAATTATGTAATACATTATTACCACCATGACCACCACTAGTACTACTTGTATTATTTGCAGCTAAATTCTGATTGAATACAGCTAAATTATGTTGTGCCGCTAAATGATTCATTATAAACATTTCATTTTGTACTTGATTTTGACGTGCAATCAAATTTTGTTGGGCAATAATTTGTGCTTGTTGTTGTGCAGCAAATAATGTTTGATTATCCCATGTTGTTAATTGTGGACCATTTGTTGTTATAATATTTTGGGATATTTGTGAGACTGTTGTATTTTGTGTTGGTGGCGGTGGACCAACAGCCGATTGCGGTGGTGGGGGTATATTAGTAGGTGGTGGTGGTTGTAATGGCGCTAATGCAGTTAACATACCAGGACTAAGTAGTGCTGGGGCGGCAGCTTTTGCTGGTGATACTGGTGCTGGTATACCACCAGTTAAGACGAGATTCATATCTTCACCAGAACATTGAAATACTTCAATGTAACGTTGCTTTTTACCAAACACCATATAACGGTGGTGTTTATGTTGGGCAGTTATACATGCTGATTGTTCAGAATCCATCTGTATGAAAGCTTCACCGCTCGGTTGACCCTATATACAAAAATAACTCCAATTAATTGATTTAATAGTTATTTGTATCGCAAGGCCAGAAACTAAGCTTTTGTGACAAAAACAGTTTATGGCCGTGTGATACACAAGATTTTTTATGCCAACTTTGTAAAACTCTTAAAAATAAAATAAAATTGTTATTTAACCAAAAATTAATGTTATAGATGTTGGTAACATTGACAAATTGAATTTAAAATCAAGATATCTGATTCCATGACATTGCATTTAAATCATTTGTTTTTTCCAATTTTAACTTTAAATTTAATGTATTAAATAATTTTCTAAATTTGTTTACACTAATATTTCCAGCTAAAGTAAGCTATTCTTATTACATTTATGTTCTAAGAAACGTTTTATATTGAAAATTTGTAATATTTGGTTACTATTTAAAAACATTTGACAGATACAATTGTCAAAATGACAGAATCACCAATCCGAAAACATAAAAAGTCACTACAAAATTTTGCGACTTACAATTAGTGATGTAATGAGCCAATTTTTTGAGGTATGGAAAGTTAGTAATTCCAAACGGAACACAAAAACTTACGTAATTTTTTAAAAATAAAATAAAATTATTATTTACTTAAAAAATATTGTTAGGGATATGTTGGTGACATTGACAAGTTAAATTTAAAATCAAGATATCTGACTCCATGACAGATTATTATTTAATTCATTTGTTTTTTCTAATTTTAACTTTAAACTATATTAAATAATTTTATAAATTCATTTACATTAATAATTCCAGTTAAAGTAAGCTATTTTTATTACATTTATGTTCTAAGGAACGTTTTAGATCGAAATTTTGTTATATTTTGTGAATATTCAAAAACATTTGACTGATAGAATTGTCACCAACTCGAGAACATAAAAATTCACTACAAAATTTTCCAACGTAACGATGTAATGAGAAAGTTTCCGGACGATTTTAAGGTATGGAAAGTTAATAATTCCGGACGGGGGTCTAAAAATAATATAAAACCTAACCTGTGCATTGTACACCATATGAACACCTTGGAAGACAATATTTTTGGCATATTCTCCGAGAAAATCGAGGATGTGTTCCACTTGAGCTTCATAAGGTAATCCCCTTAATCTAATACAGTCTTTTTTCGTTCCAGACATTATTATATGTTGAGGCAATAAAGGCATATGTGGTAAGAGTGGCGGTAACGGTTCCGGTTCGTACTGTCTCGATTCCAATGAACGATTTAGTACCTTTAAAAACGAATACGAAAACATACAGAAAATAAAAACATCACTGTAAATTGTGTAGTAATTGAATATACCTGTTGAACCTCCGCCGTTGTCGACCTAAACAATTCAATATATCGAGAACCAATACATTCCCGATGTTTTGAGAGAGCTTTAGGTGCATCCGATTCACTAGCAAACAATACAAACGCATCGCCCGTTGCCCGACCATCTAATTTCCTTACAAATAACACACCGTCAGTACCATCCAAAACATTACATGAATTCTCACCGGATGCAAAGAAATCCAACTGAAAATAAATTACAATCAATTTAATCAATATTTTTCTTTTCATATACCTATATTAGGTACGTACAACTTGTTTTGCTGTACAATCATATGGTAAACCACGCATTCGTACAATAACAGCAGCACCTCTCGATAAGAAAGCTTGTGCTTCTGAACTTTTGCCACCGGCTACTGATAAGAAATCTTCACCAGATGCACGATAAACTTCAATATACCGTTGGCCAATATGATGTTTATGTCGTTTCAGCGCCATATCGCGATGTTCTTGACTTTCAAATCTAATCAATGCTTCACCGTTACGTCTACCTTGATGCGATAAACACAAAGCTACACCGCCTCTGTTTCAATTATAACAAAACAATAATAATAATAGTTATAACAATAATAAAAAATAAAGTAATAAATATGTAGGAAAAAATACAGTTTGATAAAAATGTCGACGTTTAATCGAAAAATTGATTGTGTTACCTTGAAAATTAACGACCGAATAGTGATAATCAACATTGTATATGTATTTGTAGATATAAGAAAAAAATAGAAATTACACACGAAATTGCAATAAAAGCAAGAAAGAGCTCAATTTCTAAGGCTAATTGTAAGGAAAAAAAGCTAAAATAAAATTAGAAATGAAAATTACTTTGCAACATTGAGTCCGCTGAAGAATTTTGCAATATCTTGGTCGCTACTTTGCCATGGAAGTCCTCTAGCTCTCACAACACAATTACCATCGATTTCATCGTCTTTAGAACTGTAAAATTAACAACAAACTGATTAGAGATATTTAATAATAAATATTTTTTGTTATTAAAAATTAAAAATACAATTTCGATAAGCCTAAAATGAATTATTTTAAAATACAACACCACACAGCCATCTTTGATGATGTAATAGAAAATACTTTGTACCTTAGGTAATGAAAAAAATGCCCAACAAAATAAGGGCGGAATTATTAATTCCTGTTTATGAATTTTTCGATATTTATAAATAATTAAGTTGATAAATCATCAGAGAGATAATCGTTGGAGATTTTAAAGAAAAATCCGATTTGACCTCACAATGATGCAAAATTCTTATCAGTCGAGATTTTCAAGTTGGCCACAAGCCGAACACGTGCCAATCAAATCAAAAACTTTTTTTCTTAAAAAAAAAACCAACAACATACCTGAAATTTAAACTAAAAATCACTACAATTGGAGAAATTCACGACTTTTTACAAAATTAAAGAGAATTTGATTGTCGTATTTGTTCAATATTTTTTGATTATTTTACAATTTAAAAGAAAATCAACAAGAATCGACGTGCCCCATAGGGACGTTTATTATCAATAACACATACAAATATATGTTGAAAAGAAGTGGGGCAAACTACATTTTAATGTCAAATATGATTGGTTTCTGTTCAATAACTGATAAGGAATTATTGTACAGTATATGCATTCTGATAACAATAAAATTTCAAAATTGAATTTTCTACATATTCTTGGTCGTTTGATTATTCAAACAACTTACCTTATTGTTGTTTCTGTTCTATTAAACAACAGCAATGATAATAATAAGACTATACTTACAATGTTTTATTACCAATTGATAAATTTTTAGTCTTTTGAAATAAATACACAGAGTTATCTTGACATAATTTTTGAACTTTAAATATATTCAAAACAACAGTTTAAAACTGATGAAGAAATCTAATAATAATGTGTGTATACGATAACAGAAATGTAATGAGAATAAAATTTCGGTTTGAACAAAAATGAAATGAAAAATAAACTATTGATAAGAAGCTATATTATTTTTTTTTCATGTGTATTAAAGATGATTGATTTTCTGTACAAATATACAGGGCGATTGCAACTGAATAAACTACAATTCTATTCCACTACAACAACAACTATAGCAGCACGTATAATTTAACGTTGAATTTTCTTTATTTAAAATTAGCTAATAATTACAAGACCAAATTTAAAAGAAGCAATCTTTAAAATATTCCAATTTCTAGCCAAATTTTACATTGTTTGTTTCTAGACTTCTAACACAATTATCATTAGAGCTGAAAATTGAAAAATTCCAAGTTTGCATAGCTGAAATAATTGACTTTGTGTAAAACATTACTAGTTTTATCAATTTCCCATCGTTTGACTGAAATGAATTTGTCTTTTAGTGGATTTTTTGACTCCAATATTACACTTAATACATTCTTAAGGATTAAGGAGAAAAAAATGCATTTTACCATCTTCTACACCATTTCTAATAGTTTTGAAATTTCGTAAAAATTATGACAGAGAATTGCCTAGTGTTGTTGCATAACGAAAAACTGCACTGTAATCAAGTCTATTACGGTACGATCTATATTTGTTTCTAAAGAAGCAAAAATTTCAAATCCCTTATTTACGTAGTTTAAAATCTGTTATTGAATATAAGTGTTAAGTAGCAAGACTACCAACCACGAAAAGTGCATGATATTAGTCTATAAATGCACTAGAAACAGTACATTTATACCTTATATTTAAATTAAAGTGTGGCTTGATATACCACTGAACAGAAACTTAATCTCAACTAAACCGTGAAAAATTAGGAAAATTCATGAGATTTAATAAGAAATAAATGAATTAATAATACAGAACACGCCTTCAATTAAAAAACCGCATAATCTGCGATTACAGTCGGAAAAAATACCGGTTTCTTTAAGATAAAAGGGTGTATGTAACATCCCTATAATGGCTATTACTAGATGTATCACCCTGTATGTGCAAAATAATAGAAACGCAATAGTTTTAAATTACGTAAAATGTATAAAAAGATTTTCACATTGGAAATAATGTTAAAAATTTCGACTGATAAGGCGATTTTCGTTTATTATTATTTTTTTTTAATAAAATGATAATAAAAATTAATAACTTACCATATTCCCGGTTCTAGTGTTAGATTTATCTTTTCAGGAAATTCAAATCTGTAACCTGTAAAATATTTGTCTAATTAACACAAACAATAAAAACACAACTAATTCAAATAAAGTTTATTTTTCAAACTGAATGATAATAAATTCGACTTATTGTTAGAAATTATGCTTGGCTCAGTTTAATTCAGGTTCGTTAAACTTGCTGATTTGTTCTTTATTATTTTTTAATAATAATAATATTACTATAATTATTCTATGATTTCACATATCCGGAAAGTGCATGAAACTTTTTTTTTATATTTAAAACTTGTTGCAATATTCGCACAAATTCGAGACAATTTCTAACACTGTTGAAGACTGGGGGTAAATTGTAAAACGCAGCAACACATGAGAAAAGGGGTTGAATTTCATCTATTTACTAGACAGAAAGAAGGGGTTGAAAATGCAACAATGCAACAGGTTTTGCAGTGGATGCAATAAGTATGATGATGTGTGATTTAAATTAGGGATGAACTGTTTTTATACACAACTTTCCATGACCCCATCATTTTAATCAATTCTTGTCGATGGACAATGATGGTTGAAAAATTTATTTTGAGCCAGTTCTACTCTGATATTCAATCATGCCGGCAATGGTACTGCAATCATTATTTTTCTAGTAGGTTAATGAGAGAATGATAAACTGCAACACTAATAGTACACGTTTTGGTTATCAAACAAATGAAACAATAACCGTGCTAATTGAACAGGCAGTCACGTAATTCGAAGATAACAGAAAGTGAATTATATTGGCTCGTTAAATTCGCAAAATAATGAGAAAAGATAACAGTTAATCTATGAAGGTAGAGGAAACATTATGAATGCATCCCGCTTTATTTTAACAATTTCAAGCATAAATAGGTACATATAAAAAAAGTATAAGAGCACAGAAGAAATGGGTACTGATCATTCCAAAATATATTATGTATAATAGTTGTATATGTTACAAGGATAGCAGAGTTTTATAATCCTCAGGCCCATAAAGTAAATCATTATAGCCCTCGAATTTACCTCGATGATGTTCCTTTATAACATTCCAACGCAAATTTTAGTAGCGGCGCTAGGGTTTTAAAAATGGGTGGACAGACTTTGGCTGGAAGATTTCAAGGGTGGGCAAACAAAAAAAGCTTATATCATGAAAAATAACTATAATCTTGATAATAAGACACATAGGTATAAAAATGGGTGGGCAGGCATAATTTAAGGTAGGCGCTCGCCCATCCTCGCCACCCCCTAGCGCCGCCACTGCTTTGGAGCCTTTTTTCATTCTATTATTCGGCGATTTACAATTAAGTACAGTGGCGAGCATATAAAAGAGACCACTTTTTGTGACGCTGTGTAAAACAGGCTTTTGAATTTGGCCGTGACAATGTAACAGAATTTTCATAAGTCAGACTTTGTTAAGAAAGATATTCAATCAGAAGATGGGGGTGAGGTTACTGGTACCATTTTGAGTTTTTACTTCAACAGACAAATATTTTCCACAACTTTGGTATGGTGGAAACTTGTTTTAATACTTCCGACCTATCCATGTTCTAACCCTAACGAGAAACAGCCCGACTCACACGGACCGAAAAACGTGATATTCCTCGCTCAAGACTTGGTCTCCTTTATATGTTGGTAATTGTACAGTGAAATCACAAAAAAAAGATCGACTCTTGAGTGAAATTATCACATATTTTCGTTCGTGTGAGTCGGGCTTATTCTCTCATGAGGGTAAGAAGGTGAGTTAGTAGAAAGTGTTGGAACGATTTTCCACCATACCAAATTTGTGGAAAATATTGGTCTATTTGGGTAAAAAATGGTACCAATAACCACAACCCCATCTTCTTTCTTCCCAAAGTCTGACATGCGAAAATTTTGTTATATTGTTACGACCACCCTCAAGAGCCTGTTTTAGACAGCCCCACAAAAAGTGCTATCTTTTTTATGCTCGTCACTGTACATAAAAGAATTTTTTTTTATTTTTCTTTATACATCAAACACTGGATTATTCACAAATAGAGAAATGGTCAAGATTTATATTTTAAGTTGTACGGAGGTCTTAAAATGTAAAAACTACTGATTTTCCGTCTATGTATCTATTTTAATTGCCGTTATGGTATAATATAGCAAAATACACTAAAGTATTGTATATAAATATGTATCTTAAAAATGGAATTTTAAATAGATTGTAAGTACATCTAAAACTTTATCTGATATTCGATACAAAAACGTCGATCGAGTGCATCGAACTATGATTCCTTTTACGTCTTGTTTCTAACGAAATAACAATGAAACATATGCATCATTGATTTAAAATGACTAATACAAATACTAACATATTTACTTCTTAGAAAATTACAAATAAGATATCGCAACAGGGATTAGAAACGTAAGAAAATAATTTCCATTCGACTTCAATAATTATTACTCCAATAATTTATAAAAACAAAACAACATAGATTACAGGTAACTTTTTAAACGACAAAAAGTACCAATTTCACACGTACTGAACGTCAGCGACAAAAAGGCACTTTTATAGCGACATCTACTGTTTGAATTTTTAACGTTATAGCAGTTGAAGTGTCATCTATCGAAAATTAGTCTAACTGTACGAGCCAGTGACGTCATATCGATCTTACAAATGAAATATATGATTGACAATTAATTGATGAGAATTTCAAAGCAGCCCCAAGATGTCGGATATTTCGCCTTCATCACTGAATGTTTTAAAGCCATCTAGATTTTAAAAATTCGTTCTTACTCGTAAGAATAGGTGTCATCTTTAATGGGATGCACGATAGAATGAATCCTTGTCGAGAATAACAAGTATTTAAATAAGATTTAATTAAATGATCAACAGGTCTCTTTTTATACTCTTATCACTATTATCAAATATAGCAACAACT
>JAZBGW010001681.1:0-14352 GCA_037464815.1 Mylabris variabilis
ATTCACAAAATACAACAAAGTATTTGCAACAATAAGTTAACCAGTTATTATCACTAAAATCTAATTATAGCCTTCTAATCATTCTTTGCCACATTCCATAGCCTACCATTCTGCAAAAATTATTTCTGCTGATACTTTAATCTTTCGTTTTTCCTGAAATGTAAGCTCATCTTAAATATTTACACAGAGAATTTTTTCTTCATCCAATTATGTAAGAATCCAATATGGCGGCCATAAAAAAAAACAAAAGTTGATCATTATTGTTCAAAATTTAGAAGTGCTAGAAAAATTCCGCAAACTTAATTCAATTGATAGTTATGAATAATATCACCGTACAAAGTTTCATTAAACTACTATGAATAGTTTGATAGATACTCACTTCAAAAAAAAATCGGAATTTTTAGTGTTTTTTTTTTCATAATAATTCATTAATAGATCAAGATATTTAACTTCTCTTGACAGCAAATTGTAAAGAAAAAATAGCACAACTTTTATATCATTTGAACAATTCTGTAACTCTTATAGTTTCTGAGATACCAATGGTGGGCATCGAAATATTCACCTGTATAATTCTAAATTATTTCTCTTTTATTACTAAAAATGTTTGTAGCTTTAGAACGAAATGTTTTTGATGATAATTTAACTGAAAGATCAAACATTGATGATACAAGTCCTGAAGAACGACAAATAAAAGAATCAGAAATTATTGAAATAATGAGTTCTAGTGAAGAAGATAATAATGTTGATGAAGAAGAATTTGAAGAAGATTCAAGCGAAAATTCCTCATCTAATGATGATGATGATGATGATGATGATAATGATGATGCTGAAGGTGATGCAAATCTTGGTGTCACTTTTGAAAGAAATATTAATGTCTCATCATCTGAAAGTAGTGTAAATAGTGTAAAATCTGCAACAAGTAGTGATAATGAAGAAAAGGAGGAAGAACAAGAAGAAACTGTAACCTATTCTACAAATGAAACAAAGATTTGTGTAGAAGAGACAACAACAAAAGAATCCATCATAAATCTTGATGGGACTGAAATGTTGGAAAAATCGCAAAAAACAAAAATAGAAGAAAAACAGTCGACAATAAATGAAACACGGATAAATGAAGAAATTGAAAGAATTCGGAAGATTGATTCCAAAATTGAGCAATCTCATGATTCTAATATAGAAAGTAATAAAACAACTCGTACAGATGACACAATTGAAAAGAGTTCTATAGAAGAAACTGAATCTGTTATCGAACTTAGAAGTCAACAATTAGAAAATTCACAAATGGAAGCGAAAGAATCGCAAATAAGTGAGTCACATTTAGATGAAGAAAAACTAGAAATTGAGAAAAATAAAGAAATTGATTATACGAAACGAGAATCATATGGTCTATTCCATGGTCCTATTGTTGATGCAACAATTCATGAAGAGGATATAGCTGAAAATTGTGCATCAACAGAACTTGATGTTGCTCATTTACAAGATGATTCAGTTAAAGATAATCCTATAATTGATATGACATTTAGTGAAAAAGATACAACTGAAAAAAATACTTTAACGGAACTTGATGTTGCTCAATTAAATGACATGGTAGTTGATAAAAGTGAGAATTTTCTATCTGAAAATATGGAAAAAGAAAATGAAAAATTAGTTGAAACCAAAAAAGAAGAACAAGCGATTTCTGCAAATAAGGAAATTGAAGAAAGCCAAGCATATGGTCTGTTTCACGGTATTATTACAGAAACATCAAATTGTGAAGAAAGCGAAAATAATACAATTGATATTAATAAAGTAGATGATAAATTGATTGATCCAAATAAAAATCAACTAATCGATACTCAAATTGAAGAAGAAACTAGTCAAGAAGATGATAGAAAGATGCAATCGTACGGTTTATTTCATGGTTCTATTAATGAAACTATCACTGAGGATAGAGATTGTTTAACAAAACTAGACATTAGTGCGATAGAAAGTATGGGAAACAAAGGAGCTGATGAAATTAAAAATGAAATGATGTCGGAAATTAGTTGTGAACAATCTACAGAATATTCAACTGATGCACAGACAACAAATCTAATTGATCTACCTTCAACATCAGGTATAGAACATAAGAAATCTGTTAAAACTCAACGAAGAAGAGATCGTAGAGCAGCTAGCGAAGATATAGAACAATCAAGACTCAAACGTTCTATAAGAACCCGATCTTCATCATTCCATTCGGAAGGATATCAAGATTCTTACAATAGCGACATAGATAATACATCAATAATATCAAAATCTTTACGAACAAGAACAATTATGATAGATGACGAAAATAATACATCTAACCAACGAAGACGTAGAACTAGTGTAGATGGTAATAAAAATAATGAACCATTGAAGAAAACTAAAAAATCCTCTAAAAAAACTGCATCTGTCTTACAATTACCTGAAATTATTGAGGATGATGAAGAGAATCATACAAAACATATAAAAGAAACATTAGAAAATTATTCAATGAGTCGAAGAATAACAAGGAGGCAAGCTTCATTATTGCAAAGTATTGATCCAGTTGTTGTTTTGAAAAAATTACCACTTGATGGTAAGTAATGCTTTTATTTAAATATCTATTTCCAGTTATTAAATGTTCTATTTTGTTTTAGAATCGTTGAAGCAAATTGATGAAAGAGAACATGAACCATCACCATCAAGTACACAATTGAAACCGAAACGACGATTAAGATCAGATTCACAAAATTCTAATACTTCTATTCAGTCTGATTCAACAGTTTCATCTACTACAGGTTGTTTTTTACTTAGAAAATTTATAATTTCGTCATATTAATGAATTATAAATTTACAGGAACAAAAATGCGTCTTCGAAGTTCTTCATGTGATGCTTCAGAAAAATCCGTAACCACTTCAAAACGTACCAAAAAACCTAAAGTAATAATTATTGTTGTACAGGGTGTGTCCTAATGATGGGCCATTAAAAGCATAAGTTCTAATTATTGGAAGTTTCTGAAATTTGATATATAGCTATTTAGCCGCCTGAAGTACCATTGGAAAATGTTTTAGTGTTCTAGCAATCCCCGTTATAGGGGGTAATGCACCCTACTCTCTTATTTTAAATGAAATAGTAAATTTTTTATTGTATTTTTAAATTCTTTGATAAAATCGAAGAGGACTTTGATAATTCAAACAAGGGCCTAACGCTGGAAGTTTTTCATGAAATCGTACTTTTCAAACTAAGGCTGCTAAAATGTTGATATTTGGAATACAAATAGCACGAGCAATGTCCTTTCTAGTGAAGCTTACAGTGTTTAATTATCTTTCAGTGTTTGGCTGAAATAAGTCTCCCTTTCAAGCAATTTTCAAACCATAATATCTTGCGTATTTTAAATGGAACACCATATTTTTTTTATTTGGTTGGACAGAGAAAGTGTTTTAACATTCCCTATACCCATCTGATAATTTATCAGTTATTTAAAATACTCAATTTCGTTCAATCACCATCCTTGAAAGAAAATGTAATTTCACAAATGACGTTAAAATCTAATATTCTACATGTTTTTTCTTACAACTTTTGGACATTCTACATGCACAAAAAACAAAGCAATAAATATTGATTCAATTAATTATCAATTTCTTCCATTTTGCTTCATTGAGATACATAGTCTGAGACTAATTAATTATCTTCACGTTAATTGTGACAATTGAATTGAACGTTGTTTAGCTAAGCCTTCTGTTTTACATTTTTTTTCAGGGGAGAAAATTGGACGAAATTGAAAATTTTCAATAACTGAAAAATTATCAAAAATAAGTATAGGGAATGCTAATACAGTTCGATGCAGAATTTTTTTATCTCTCTAGTCCTATAAAGAAAAACATGGTGTTCTATCTAAAATAAGCAAGATATTATACTTTGAAAATTGCCTGAAAAAAAAAATTATTCCAGCTAAACGATGAAAGATAATTGAATGCTGTAAGATCTGATGGAAAGAACATTGCTTGCGCTAGTAGAATTCGTAATTTTAACCTTTTAACTGATATAGTTTCTATATTATGAATTTTTTAATAAAACATTGCAAAATTAAAATTTTGCCTAAAATGGACATATATGAAAAACCTTCAGCGTTAGACCCTTGATCGTATTATCAAAGTCCCCTTTGATTTTATCAAACAATTTAAAAATACAATGAGAATATACCATTCCATTTAAAATAAGAGAGTAGGGTGCACTACCCCCATATAAAGGGGGTTGCTAGAACGATGAAAATATTTTCAGGCGGCAAAATGTCTAAATTTCAAAAACTTTTAATGGCCCATCATTGGGATACACCCTGTATATTATTATAATCTTATTCATTTAAATTATTTTATTTTAGTCTGAAGCTAGTGATGATTTATCTGAAATAGAAGCAGGAATCCGAACTAGAAGTAGAACAAATTCCGAATCATCAACAGCATCAAGTAAATCATTATTGTACCTTTAGTAGCTATATTTACATTAATATGATTTTTTTCTCATAGCTGCTTCTAATACGTCAAAAACGACCCGAAAGAAAGTAAAAATCAGTAAATTACCGGAAATTAAGGAAGAGGATAATAATGAGACGCCAACACCGCCTAAAAGGGTAACTCGTAAACGGCCACATCAGAAATAGTTGGTGTTTTTTTATCATTAATTTTTCATTTACATTTCTAAAAATACTTCAATAACTAAATTAAATTCTGTTATCCCTAACTTTATTCCTATAATAAAAAATAATTAGAGAAATTTATTGATTATCCGTTGAAACGTTACACAATTTCCATTGTTCTTTTTAAATACTGTTGAATTATTCATTTATTTTTCTTGTTAATTTAACAAAATTGCGTAGATTTTTTGAATGAAACAATAGTAATTGTAAAATGACTATGTTAATAATTGTAAGACGTAATCTGGAGTTGTTATTAAATATTTCAGGTTTATTTTTCACGTACACATTGATGGAAAATTATTGGATTTGGCTCTTATAGTCCCTTACACCGGGTGAGTCACCTAAAACAAAAAGTTCTTATCGCAACTCCCATTATTTGGCGAGCGAATCGAAAAATATTTCAAGGATTTACAGAAGGGTTCCTAGAGAACATTTTAGCAAAATTAGAACCTCGTAGCTCATTTGGAAGTTGGTCAAAACACGCAGAATGGCTCGAGGATCCTCCTTCGATTTCTCCATTTTATTCTAGAACAATTGGGTATGGTTTGCAATTTTTCTAGAATGCAGAAAAACGAAAAAAATTAAGGGTCTTCGAGTCATTCTTAGTCGTTTTACGTGCTTAGCTCGTTTTTGAAAATCGCAGTCTTGTTCAAAACGAGCGTTTTTTGAACATCTTCCAAATGAGCTACGAGGTTGTAATTCGGCTAAAATGAACTACAGGTACCATCCTACAACTCCTTGAAATATTTTTCGAATCGCTCGCCAAATAATGGAAGTTGCCATAAGAACTTTTCGTTTTAGATGACTCACCCGGTATAAATTCAAGCAATCTTTTAAGCATGTCAAGCCAATGATTGACTGTATTGAAAGCTGCATTTACCCTGTGCTAATACTGATTAAAATAAAATATTGATAGGTAAAATTTCGCAGGTTGATTTAATGATAAATCATAAATATCAAGCAAAGGGTAACAGTAGTTGTGCAAGGCACCCTCGAAGGGTGTGTTGGACTTCCAAAATTTGAAATCTTTTAGAAACTTTCGACAAACAAAAAACAGTGATAATTATTGTAATTAGATGGACAAAAATTTATGGAAAATACGCTTTGATGTCATCAACTTAGGTCATCGTGAAAGTAATTTTCAATTAAACACAGGATAATTACCGCTACAACTACCATTTGTACTAGCTGATAAAAACTTGGAAATATTCTTGCTTCTAGAACATTCTTTTAAATAAATCAAAAATGAATGTTGATTAAGTTTTGGGTTCTTTACAGGAAGATTAAAAATTAGAAAATTGCCCAATTAATTTAGCACCTATTAACAATTAGATAGAATTTAGTGTAGTACTACTCTAAAATTTATGTCTCAATTAATTGTACCATAGTGAATCTGGTTAATGGAATAGACTATACTCCTAAATTCTTTATTATTAGTGAACAATTCCGGCGTTAAGTGGTCATAAAACTTTACACTCTAAAATATCTAAATTTTAACTAATTAGCAAAAGTTAAAAAGAAGTAATAATTGATAATGATTTACCCTTGAATAGTCGCTTGATCATCATAATTAATATCGAGATTCGAATGGTTAATAAACAGTTTTGTGATAAGACAAATTTATATCAATGTAAAGTCGAGACAGCGGCCAGTGCACCGCTCAAAGCTCAACCGGAAATCTAAAACAATGACACTTCTAAACATAATTAAGATTTCAATAAATAACAACTATTATTTTTCATCATTAATTATTTGTCATTTTTATAATTGAAGTTAGGCGACTAGGGTGAATTCGTATTTATACAAGTGACTGGCGCAGTGAATTTAGCCCCCTATACGTGCTTATTTACATAGAATGTAAACAAAAACATATTTTGAATTGTTGATTTTGTGTGTTTGTATATGTGTGTAACGCAATAAATGTTGTTTTATTACAAGTTAATGTGTTGACAATCAAGAATAATAAAAACAACGAACGCCTACACAGTTCTTCAGCCATTTTTGACGACGACGACGTCGTCGTCGAGGCGCCCATACAGATCGATCGTTCTCAGTGCGCCAAATCAACTTTCTCGTTTTTAACATCTAGTTTACCATCTAGAACAGTGTTTGTTGAAGGGAACAAACAACAAGACCATATTCGGTATTAAAAAGAATCTTCTCAATAAATCGTATATCGATGGAGACTGTACCATATCAAAGTAAGTCGAAATATTTCAATTAAAAACGTGAAATATTGTACGTTTAATTGGTTTTTATCGTAACTACATATGACATTTTGACATTGCTCTCATATCTTATCAACAATTAGTTATAATGTATTTAAATTATTGTTGAGTTCAAACTAGAATTCCAACAATTCAAGATTTCACTCCATTTTTAAATAGTTCAATAGATGCCGGCTTAACAATAAGCTCCCGTTCATTTCACCGACATAATCATAATAATAAACAATTTCTCCGATAAACATTCAATTCTTCAATCAATCCGCCTTCAGTATCTAACAGTGCACGTAATACTTGTCCCCACAGTTGGCCTTTTCAAATAAGAAGTGGAATAAATCTAAGAAAACACCCTAAATTTTTATTATTGCAATTTTAAAGTTTAAAACAAACAAAAAAACAGCCCTTGAAAGAAACTCCAACGATTTATAAATCAAATACGTGTTCCGGCTATCTTGAAAACGGGGGTGAGTTTAATTTTGAATGCCGTGACTGTAGTTTTCATGACACAAAACGCTAATATAATTCGGAAATTGTCGAGTGTTCCCTTTCTAGTACAATTCTAAAAAAAGCTTCCCCTTATTCGTTGTTTTCATTTGACATTTATTATCTGATAGATCTTTATTACCATTAACCACACCCCCTGTTTGTTTATTTTTTGTATTTTCAGTCTATATTTTCGATGTGAACTTGTGATTACAACTGAACAATGAGCAATCGTTCGAAAGAGAAGGTAACTGCAATGTTTCGAAAATTATTCAAATCGACACCAAAGGACGGTGAAAATTCGAATGATGGTAGTAATGGTAAAGCGACAACATCAAATGGTAGTAGTAATGGTAGTGCTAGTGGTGGTAGCAATTCACCGGCACGTCGTCTACTGCGTGGTTGTCGCGATACAGTTTCACCGGCTGCTACACAACAAGCCAGTCCGGCATTCACAAAAAAGGGTGTTAATGGTAAAATGAAAAAACCCGAGGAATTTGCTCCGTCAACGAAAACTGTACGTGCCAGACGATTGATGAAGGAATTTCGTGATTTACAAAAATTACAAAATTCAAAAAACGATCCCGTCTTCACTGTTGAACTAGTCGATGATAATTTATTTGAATGGCATGTTAAATTATACAAATTAGATCCAGAAAGTGATTTAGGTAACGATATGAAAGAATTGGGTATTAATTATATTTTATTGCATCTAGTATTTCCTGAAAATTTCCCATTTGCACCGCCATTTATGCGTGTTATATCGCCCCGAATCGAAAAGGGCTTCGTCATGGAGGGTGGTGCTATTTGTATGGAGTTATTAACACCACGTGGATGGGCCAGTGCTTATACAGTGGAAGCCGTTATTATGCAATTTGCGGCTAGTGTTGTTAAAGGACAAGGTAGAATACAAAAGAAGAATAAAGGGCAAAAGGTGTTCAGTCGACGAACGGCCGAGGAAAGTTTCCGGTCGTTGGTGAAAACTCATGATAAATACGGATGGGTCACACCAAGTCTAGCTGATGGTTGAAAAATTATAAAATACTCAGAGATTCATAATAAAATCCGTTCAGTTTCTCCTTAAAACAAAACAAAACAAAACAAACATGCAGATCGTACACTATGTAAGTGTTTGTATTAGAAATTATGTAATTTATCGTGAAATTATGTGTTTTTTGCTAAATGAGCAACCGAGCCAATGTCGTATAATTCACATTTAACCCTGTTTCCTTATTTCAATACTGTATTGACAATTTCGATTGGAAACATCGGGGAAACACACCTATACAGGCTGTCCGGAATGGCCGCTTCCATCAAAAACTAATAAAGCTAACAATATTTTAAAGATTTGTACGGTAATTCTCAGAGAATATTTTAGCAAGATTAGAACCTCGTAGCTCATTTGGAAGTTGCGATTTTCGAAACCAACCACACACGTTAGTTGGCCAAGAATGATTCGAACACCCTCCCAACATTGATCTTCTTCCATTATCTTCATTGCATTCTCGAAACAATATGAACAATTTTCACCTATTCCAAAATAAAATGGAGAAAAACGAAAAATATCAATGTGGGGAAGATCCTTGAGTCATTCTCACCCATTTTATGTGTAACCAAATGATTTAATATTGCTAAAATTTTCTGTAGGAACTACTCTACAAATCCTTAAAATATTTTTGGAGTCGCTCTATTCTTCCAGACCGGACAGCCTGTATACTGCACATGTTTACGGAGGAAAGCCGACTTTAAATTAGAATCTTACCGTTCTAAGGTAACATTAAAATACACACTGTATCACAGCTACTAGAGAAGCTCAATTACTATACCAAAATGTTAGTAAAACTAGGTCTTTTCGGCAGATCTCACCCCGAATTTGGGGTGAATCCTACAGGCCAAAAAATACGACATTTCTCGTCGTTTTCGAGTCACTTAGAGAGACTGGGTGAGGTGAATATAGCTCAATTCTTGTAGACAGATCTTGTTGAAATATGTTCTAGACTTGAAACCGCTCACTCTCTCCCTCGTTTCCCCAAGAGACATTTTGCTAACGTTTCTATTTCGAAGTGTTAATGCTGTATGTTTAAATCAAAACTTGTGATTCTGTTTTACCAAAAAAAAATGTGATTCATTCCATCTATACAGCTCATTGTTGGTTCTGTTCTACATTTTTTAATTATTTTCTGTGCCTAAACAATTACACCGAATTACGGAGTAAAGGAAAAGGCTAATGTTCAAAAAGTAATGCTCATTAAAGTTAGAATATATTTTATACAGAATTTTAGTAGATTTAATGATATGAATCAACAAAACAAACATGTCGAAGTTAATAAATAAAACCAGTATTTTTAGCTATATTAGTCTTGTCACGTGTGATATGTTATTATTGAATGTGAATTTTATTTAGTTATTTTATAAATAATTTTTTTGTCTTCCAAAATGTACATTTAATTAACAGTTAGTTGATTTCTGCGTTAAGTATTCTAATTATTGTTATTAAAATTAAATAAATGTATAATAATAAATGTTTGAGAAGACAACAGTTATTTGAATTCACCGCCTTTACTACCAACCTAAAATAACTCTCGCATAAAATTCTCTGTCAATTAAAAAATACTGCAGTGTTGCCGCCGCTTGTACAACAGTATTGAAACGGTCCAATTTTTAGTTTTATAAAACAATTTTCATCTGATTTTGTAGCCGGAAATTGCTAGATATTATATAATTACCTTATTTTGTTGTTTTTTGTTTTTTATTTGGTGCTACAATCTATATTCCTTGTATTCACTGCTACTTCTATGTATGGCAACGCTGTTTCGCAATTCTGCGATCTACTTTACCGGTTTGAAAGTTGCTGAAAATTAGAAAATTTATTTATTTGAGTCGAGTACCTATCAATTAAAATAGCATAATTTTAAAACAAAAATTTGAATCAAATAATACTTATAATTGCAAAAATAATCATTCCTAATTATTTATAACTAAATTAATATTAAAAATGTTGATTAAAGTCAAGGTAAATTTTGAGGTTATGTCGATTATGAAAATTCAATTTTACAAAAATTTGAAATGATTTTCAGACATTAACTGGTAAAGAAATCGAAATTGACATTGAACCGACTGACAAAGTTGAACGAATTAAAGAGCGAGTGGAAGAAAAAGAAGGTATACCACCACAACAACAGCGATTGATTTTTTCAGGAAAACAAATGTAAATTTACCAAAGATATACAATATTGTTGAAATTTGCTTGAGAATTTAACGATTTCAATTTGTAGGAATGATGAAAAGACTGCTCAAGATTATAAAGTCCAAGGTGGATCTGTTTTGCATTTAGTTTTAGCTTTGCGTGGTGGAGAGTTCAGCGTTTAATTTATTTCCTTTTCTCGCATGCATCGTCTTAATATATTTTATAAACTTACACAATGTTAACGGAATTTAAGTCTAATTAAAAAAAATATTCTTTATTGTATTTGGTAATTTTTAATGGATAGTGTTGGTAGCCCCTTTCTACAAAGCTAACTAGAATCTTCTATGAATCTAATTTCTATGCTTATATAATTAAAAATAATAGAGAAATGAATAAATCTACTTTAGTTGAATTGTTAATAGAACTAAATAACGGAGACCCGTGTGGTAAGAAATTTATTTTTAAATATTAACGAATTAAATGTTTAATGTAACATAACCTCAAATTATTTTGAAACTTATTACGGATTTATTATGATTGATATTATTATTATTATTGTATTAATGAAAATAATTATAGATTAAAAATGAATAATTACAGATTATTAATTAGTTCTTTTAATCAAATTAAAATAATTGTTTGCTATAGTACTAGTGACATCTAGCGGGCTGTATTCAATTCGCAAAATCTACATGATGTCCCAATGTAATGTGCACTCGTTTAGAAATAACGATTTTTGCCTGAGAAAAATTCTGTAATTATTATTATTTACAGTATCTGATTCATCAGTGGTTAAGAATTGAATTTTTCTTGACTATTGTCTATCTAATTTTGTCTATCTAAAATTACAGAAATAGTAAATTTGCATTTAGAAAATGCTGATTATCATTGTAGATAGAGATTATCTCTAAAAATTTAAAGAAAGCGACTGATAATGCTCTATTTGAACTAATATTGGCTGGATAAAAAAATCATTTCTGCTGAACAATTAAAGACATAACACATAACTAAATGTTTTAGCTAATTACATTTCGAATTTTATATTTTGCAGACAAAATTCAAATGCTTATAACTCAAATTTAATAAGTTTTCATCAATTAAAACTCCTTATAGTTCTATCAAGCTATGATTATGAGTCTCCTCAAGTATAAAAACTGGAATAAAGTCTGAGGGTTTTTATGTTGTACTTAAAGTACTAAATTTCATAAAAAATATTTTTTTTTTAAGATATAGCTGAATCAAACACTTTTTTTGGTTTTAATGTAACGATTAATTAATGATGGAGCTAATTTATAAAATCGATCATCACTTATCTATTTATTAAGGGTCGATTTCTTCAACGCCTGTTAAATTTTAATGACTAAATAAGTCATAGAAACGATTTTTTAAATCATTGCAACGATTGTTTCTAACTGTTAATTAGGCTTAACTGCAGTTATTGAAATCGTCCCTAAGTGTCACTATTACTTTTAATTTAACATATATACACTTATACACACATACTTACACCAAGTGTGCCTTAATTGCTCGTATTATAAGTTAAATAATCTTGTATTAGGGTGCTTTGAATAATCCTCCATAATACAACTAGAATAGGAAGTATTTAAGTCCCGCGGAGATTGTTGAAATTCAGTACGGGTTGTAAATTATGCATTAATACAACTGTAGTAGGTGAATTAATTCGTTGAATCTTATCTAAAGTTTGAAGTTTAGCACGGAATTCAACGTTTCTCTATCTCAATTTTAGGATTTGCAGGGAATTTTGAAGAAATTTTCAAAGATCACATCGACATTGTGGTAGAGAAACTTTCACTAAATCCGGATGAAATTCCAAAGATTCCTAGCCTTCAGTCTTACAACCTTGAAAATACATATGAATGGAAATATATTTGTTTAAATTTCTATTTATTACATCTATTAAATGCAGAATTAAATAGAGCAGACGATGAAATTTTAAGCGTACAAGAAACGAAAAAAGTAAAAGCCTGTTTACGGAATTTATTAATCGTCGGTATATTAAAAAATTATCAATCGAATCTACCACATTTTATACAAATTAATTATCATAATCCAATTGATATTGTTTATAATTATGACATAATGAAAGCTACAATTGATGGTTTTATTGATTGTATAAGCTTATCAAATCTCCGTTTATTGATTATACCGAATTGTTTACAAGGTATTTTAGTGGGCGTTCTACAATTGGGTTATGCACCGTTAAAAAAACCATCAAATACAATTAAATCAAATCAGTTTAATTTAACTGAAGAATTATATGAGAGCTTCAAAAAAGATCAAGAATATTATCGAAATATTTTAATTAATCTACGACAAAATATACATTATTCTATATTTATAGTGGAATTAATGCAATTATTCCGTAATAATACACCGCAATGGTTCAAAATCGCCCTATCAAAATTCTTAACAAATACACTAAAAATGAGTAACGGTATTGAACGTATAACAACATCATTATTTGATTGTGTCGATGATACAACAAAGAATTGGAAAACTTTAGAGATTTTGAGTAAATTGATAATTAGTTGTCGAAAATTTGATGATTTTCGAACGAATATTTGTCAACAATTGAATAAATCATTAGATAAGAATAAACACGGAGAATTAAAGATTTTCGAACGTTTGTATGTACAATGTACGAAAATTCTATTCAATGATGATGAAGGTTTATGTAAAACGATATTTTTATCGAGAATTCTATTAAAATTCCATCATTTTATCGATAAAAATCATAAATTTTGCGATAATATCGATTTAACTGATGATATACAACAAACTATTCGTTTAATTTATAATACATTTCTAATTAATCCACCATGTTTACCGATTAATCTACTAAAATCTGTTTTAAATGTGATTTTTCAATTTTATATTTTAACATTTAATAAAACGAATTTTCAACAAATCAATAATGAGTTACGTGAATTGTTTGTGAAATATTTAGAGAACGAACAGAATATTGATGAATTATTCGATAATTTCTTCTTTAATTTTCCAATTGCTGATCTACCGCAATTTCGTCAAGATATTATTGTTGAAATTGACGAGAAAATTATTGTTAAAACGTGTAATTATTGTGTAATATCATCGATAACAGCAAATATTCAATATTTTTATCAATTATTAACAATAGAACAAAAAATTCGTCTATTTGGTTATTTATTACGTTGTATAACGAATAAAGAGAAATATTTTTTACAAACTACAATGGATGATTTATTAAAAATTGAAGAAAATCCAAGAAATTCTAAATTGGAGAATTTAATCGAAATCCATAAATTATTGTCGCAATTAGCTGATGATACGAATATACAGCAATCATTAAAACAAAAACCAGACGATATTATTCATTATATTTCATTAACATTAGAAGAAAATTATAAAAACGATACAGATACGATTTTTATAATAATTATGATATTAGAGAATCTATTAGAAAACTCATTAACACCAAACAATTTAAATAAATATAAAATTTTATTGGAACCAATTAAGAAAATTAATGAAACAACTATGAATGAAGAATTAAGAATTAATTGTGAGAAAATCTGTAACATTCTAATAGAAGAAAGATTCGATTATCAACAAACTTGTAGCAATCAAAATGATGATGAAAAAACTGAATTTGATAGAGCTTTAGAGGATCTATGTGATCCTCTATTACCTGTCCGAGGGCATGCTTTGATGGTTCTATCGAAATTAATTGAACAAAAAAATAAACAGGCAATGGAGAGAAAACAGTATTTGTTGAATT
>JAZBGW010001682.1:1297-14342 GCA_037464815.1 Mylabris variabilis
ATTCTTGGCAAGAACTATAAAAAAAAGTGAACTAATTCTTTTTATATTTAAAAATAACAATGAATTGTGTTAATAGTACTTACATTTTCTTTTGTTGATTTAAGTACGATAATCCCACTTATAACTTATTGTTATTCACCGTTTGTTTTAATGGTGCGTAGATATTTACAAATAACTAAAACTGGCATCGAATAAACACAAACTGTTAACTGAATACACGTCGAGTCAATTGGTGACCTTGCACATTTTTCCACATGCTCGCGGTTCAAAAACTTGCGCTGCAATAAAAATTTGCGTTCTCATTTACGAGACACCTCTGCTCTTTTCTCGCCGTGTTACACAATTCTAATTACAAATGCAATGATTAAAGAGGCGTCTTTCGAAAGAAAGCTCCTTGAAGGTTTTGTTATTGTAAAATCTCCCATCAGAGATAAGGGGTGAGGAATTTAGGAGCTTCTTCACTTATTTGTCCCTTTCTTCGTTTTGTGTGCAAATTGGTTATCAACGTTCTCTAATTACAATTAACGCAGTATTTAGCTTTTTTCATCAATAAAATTGCCTACCACAGGAACAATAAATTTGTCAAAACAATCGTTATAAAGATGAGGGTCACAAAAACTACAATTATCTATCAACCCTGATAGATAACAGGATAAAATTTGGAAGAATGAATCCATCCATGATTTGAACATGTAATTTTATCAATGAGATATACAGAAATTATCAATAAAACTTTCCAAATATAGGTAAATAAGAGATAAAGACATTGATAAACGCCTCTTATCATTTAAGGGTTAACCCATTCGGTTTAAATAAATAAAACGGATTTCCTCTATACCGGGTGAATCACCTAAAACGAAAAGTTCCAATGGCAACTCTCAATATTTAGCGAACGAATCGGAAAATATTTCACGGATTAAGGATTTACAAGAGAGAACGTTTTAGCAAAATTAGAACCTCGTAGCTCATTTGGCCGTTGGTCAGAAAACGCTCGTTATTGACGATATTGCGATTTTGAAAAACAAACTAAACACACAGAACGACTTAGAATTTTTTTTTTCGTTTCTCTCCATTTTATTCTAGAATAGGTGGAAATGGTTCGCATTTTTTTTAGAATGCAATGGAGAAAAACGAAAAAAATCAATGCTGGGAGGGTTTTTGAGTCATCCTTAGTCGTTTTACATGCTTAGCACGTTTCTGAAAATCGCAGCCTTGTTCAAAAAGAGCTTTTTTGACCAACTTCCAAATGAGCTACGAGCTTCTAATTCTGCTAAAATGATCTCCAGGTACCACCCTACAAATCCTTGAAATTGCTTGCCATAGGAAGTTTTCGTTTTAGGTGACTCACCCGATATAAAATTGATGTCTTTTTTCTGAACTCTTTATATTTTTTCGATATCACTTTAATCATCTTCACAACAACTACAACTATAACAGCACCATTCAATGGCAAAGTAAAATATACCATCAATAAACCCATTTGGTGCACCATCCAACACATCTGTTGCACCATCTAACAATTCAGTAGCGTAATCATCTTTATTATCACTTTTATTCTGTTGATTTGATGACGGTTGAGCCACAACTATATTTCCAGTTTCGTTCTTCATACTTGGCATAAAAATTATTAAAAAAAATTAAATTATCGACGTAGTGTAATTGATAAGGCTTACTTGTTATCGTCTACACTCTACACTATAACACTCACTTGTAGGGATGAATGAAAACATCCCTCTGGATTTACACCGAGATCGAACGATAGAATCGCGAGCTCAGTTCAACTACCCTAACAATAAAAATTCTACTGTGGCATTTAGAAATCAGTAACGAATAGAAAATAAATAATGAAAATCTACAAATCTCGGTAATTTTATTAGAAATTCGCATTAAATGAGTCATTTTATCCTTCAATACAAAGCAATTTTTCGCCGTAAAGAGAGGGTCTTTTATGGATTACATACTGAGTCATAATAATGGCAAAATGTACTTACCAAAAATGTACTCTTCACTATTTTTAAAGCTGGATTCAACCAAGTGTAGAATTCAGTTTTATGTCTTGATTGGATTTGTGGAATTTAAGGAAGGATATTAAGGTCTGAAACATGAAATAGATTTAAATATTGAATTTTAAAGTATTACGATAATTTTATTTAAAAACTAATTATAATAAATTTTGAATAAAGCTTATATTACATATACAGCAGGTGATTATTGTTATTATTATTATTACTTTCTTGTTTGTTCATATTTTACATAATTAAAATAGCTGTATTTCCATTAGCTTGATTATTACTGCTATCATTTCCTTATTTTTATTTTTCTTTATCTGTATGAGTATAACAAAAAAAAACAAGTTCTCTATACACCATTGTGTTTTAAACAAAAATCTCAAAAAAATAGATTGTGGAGAAAATATACAAAATATTGTTCTACACGCTATTTTTATTAATTAATATTGAGTGTATTTTAACAATTTTTTGTATATATAGTATAGATACAAGACCTAAATAAATAACAGCCGCAATAAATAAAATTTACAACAGCTAGAGAAAATTTACGAAAAAAAAATTGGTTTTTAACAAATTTCGTAACAAAAAAACGAACAAAAATTATCTTCCATTGTAATATCTAATTACATGTAGTACTGAAGTGAAGATCGCTTATAATTCTGCATATGAATTGAACAAAACGACAGATAAAAGAAATCAATCATTGTATAAACACGTTTTAAGCATCTTACAAGTAGGATAGATAAATAAACATGTTTGTTGAAATTATTTTAAAATTTTATACTAATTAATAATAAATTGATATAATAGAAAGTATTCATTAAACAAAAATATACAATAAGAAAATAATCATTTTAATTTGAATTAAAGAAAAATATAGCATTCCTAAGTGCATAGATAGCAAATTAATGTGGAACTTCCACACTAAGTCACATTATTATAGCATACGGACATTCAGAATTTTTTTCATTAATTGTAATTTATTAAACTATAGATTGAAACACAATATAACCATCCCAGTTTACTGGTCGATCCACTATTATTAATTAAAACGAACGAAACAACAAAAAAAATTATCGAATCAACAATTAGCTTTAATTATAATTTTGTTTTATTTTCCAAATACAAACCTTACTTTTTTTTTCTTGGAATATTGCTAATGTTGTATAACTACTGACAGCATTGTTTACGTACACCTTCAGTATTCATTGTCGGTTTAACATCTATAGGCTCTACATTCTGTGGTCGGATTGTATCACCTTCTGGTGGATCTCTTATTTGTTTCTGTGATACAATTCTATAAATTTCTGTAATAATATAGAAAAATAAATTATTTATTAACTATTAATAATAATGATTTATTGATAATAATACCGGTTAATATATTTTGGAAAGCCAAATCAACATTAGTTGAATCTAATGCTGATGTTTCAATAAATGATAAACCATTACGTTCAGCGAATGCTTTAGCTTCTTCAGTTAATACAGCACGTAAATGTCTTAAATCAGATTTATTACCAACTAACATTATAACAATATTTTGATCAGCATGATCACGTAATTCACGTAACCAACGTTCAACATTCTCATATGTTAAATGTTTAGCTATATCATATACTAATAATGCACCAACAGCACCACGATAATAAGCAGCTGTTATGGCACGATACCGTTCTTGACCAGCTGTATCCCATATTTGTGCCTTAATCTTTTTACCATCGACCTAGAATTTGATTTTAGATATTTTATAAATAATTTTACTCTCTATTGTACTAACAAAAAGTCGTAAATCTTTAAAAATACTACCACTTTCTTTATTTGAACTCTGATCAGATTCATAAATAGTTATATAAAGAGTACAGAATATTTTCTTAATAAGTGACTTATTTCTATACTTTTCTAGACTTTCTAAGTCAAGATAATTTTAATAAAATTACCTTAATAACTCTATCAACTTGTCGTTAATTATACATTGTAACTTCAAAAAGAACACTCTACAGGTGTTTTTTTTTTCAAAAGCGATCCATTCTTACAAAACTCCTATTAATTAGCGAGCGATTTCAAAAATATTTCAAGGATTTATAGGAGGGTGTCTAGAGATCGTTTTAGCAAAATTAGAAGCTCGTAGGAAGTTGGTCAAAAAAACGCCCGTTTCTGACAATGTCACAATTTACAAAAACGAACAAAACGACTAAGAATGAGTCGTAGACGCTCTCAAGAGTGATTTTCTTCGTTTTTCTTCATTTTATTCTACAACAGGTGGAAATCCTTCGATTTTTTTTCTAAAATGCAATAAAGCGAAAAACGAAAAAAGTCACTGTTGGGGGGCAAGCCCGGACTGGACAGGGCGTATAGGCGGAGCATTCCTCCGGGCCCAACTGTCTTTAGGGGGGCCACATAATTATTTTTCAAAAAATTGCCATATGCTTATTTAAAATGTAGGCGATGAACAGAAGTTCATGTTTTTTTTTTCATTGGAACTCCTTTTCATCTGAAATATATTTAGAAAATATTTTTATTGTTTTAGCAAACCCCTACTCTCTTATTTTAAATGAAACGACATTTTTTATTGCATTTTTGAATTCCATGGTTAAATCGATGGTGACTTTGTCAAAAAACGCTAGTTTTGGACAATATGTTGGTTTTCAAAGATGAGCTAAAGACGTAAATCGATTCAGAATGACTCAAACACCCTCCCAACATTGATTTTTTTAGTTTTTCTTCATTGCATTTTAAAGAAAATGCCAAACATTCCACCTGTTCCAGAATAAAATGAGGAATAACGAAAAGAATTAATGTTAGGAGGATGGTCGAATCATTCTTAGACATTTTAAACGAGTGACTTTTGACCTACTTCCAAATAGGCTACGAGGTTTTAATTTTGCTAAAATGGTCTCCAGAGACTACCCTAGAAATCCTTGAAAAATTTGCAAATTACTCGCCAACTAATTGGAGTTTCATAAGAATTAACCATATTGAAAAAAAAATCTCCACCACGGCCAAACTGTTCGAGTCCGGCCCTGGTTTTGCGAGCTTTGCTAGTTTTTGAAAATCGCAACATTGTCCAAAACGATCATTTTTGGCCAATTTCTAAATAAGCTAGGAGGTTTTAATATCACAACAAAATTATAATGAAAATGAATTAAAGAGGAGACAAATTGACGCTTTTTCGAATCGGATGAGCAGACGTAAAACAAAAATAAGAATAACCAGCGGATGTGGTGCTTTAAACTTGATAAAAGTTAAATCTTAATTATCTTATTATTTGATTTTTAAATCATTTCACTCTCCATTTTAATCTTTGTGCACTTAATTAGAATAATTAAAAATTAAAAAAAAAGCATAATACCCAATTGTTGGTCAATAGACAGGAAGATAGGAAAATTCTTAGCCTTTTACAAATTTTAATTCATTGATCAATTCAAAATTTTGAATAGAAACTAATTTAAATAAGAATTAATTGATTAATTAGAATAAAAATATGTTCAGGTGACAGGATTATCATCTCCTGATGCTTACATTATAAATAAATTCTAAAAAAGGGTAAAAATTAAAAAATAATGCAAATTAATCTGCATCATGCAAATTTCAAAAAAGCCCCCAATTTCTTGAATTTCTATTGGCTATTGAACCATTTTCTACAATGTTGTCAAGTGTTTTCCAATTATCTCCAATAATCATGCAAATAGATGTAAATATCGTTGATGGAATTTTTTGAAGATTTACGACTCGTTAATTTGTAAAAAAAAACACAATTTTAACTATCTCACCTGTATGCTACGTGTTGCAAATTCCACACCAATTGTAGACTTTGATTCCAAATTGAATTCATTCCTTGTAAATCTTGAAAGTAGATTACTTTTACCTACACCGGAATCTCCAATAAGAACAACTGTAAATTCGAAGAAATTAATATTGCAGTGAGAAAAAAAATTAGATAACGGTATTAAAAAAATATATAGAAATCTAAACGTCAGCAGAATATCAATTATGAGTCACATTGTTACTTTACATAAAAATCAGTTTATCGTAATTTTTTTCAATTGTGCGATAATTGTTTGATTTCATTAGATGAAAATGAACGAAAATAGTGAATAATCAATCGATAGATTGGTGTAATTTTGTTATAAATAATTTGACCTGTGACATTGCTGACTAGTCAAAATCTGATTGTGAACAACTTTATATGTCGTTGCTGTGTCAATTACCTTCAAAAAAATCAATTATTTTCCATAATTTTCCACAAAAATCAAATATAAACTCACCTTTGAATAAATAATCATATTCATCGTCTTTCGTACTCATCTTTCAATAATTTTTCTGATTTGGCTATCTATTAAATATCCACCTTCTTTTATAAATTGAAAATCAAAATAACAACACAAAGACTATCTATCCTATATGTACGTACGAGTGACAAAAAAATTACTATTGTTTTTTTCTTCCTCTTCTGTTCTAATACATTATCACAAAAATATGTCGTTATCAATACTAAACTGTTTTGTCTTATCACAGATACATTGCATTCAACTGATATTTTATTTAATTCAAATTTTAATAAATTTCGAGATGATCTCAACTGATTTACCACAAAATGGCGGACAGACAACTGCTATTATATTTTTGTTGATGAATCGCCCTGTTGTCGTCGTCAGCGATTCAAACGCCATCTACTGCAGTATACAACAAAAATTGACATTTGTGACTAATCGTAGGAAACGCATCTCAACGTTGTCAAATTTCTTTTTATTATCGCAATTTAAACGTATACTATAAAAAAATATTCCAAAATTTTTAATCTTTGATTTGTGTAAACTTGCCTGTAAAATAACCAATAGGGAGCTAACATTTAGGTGCGCAAAACTTAAATCACTTCTCCTAGTTTGAAAATAGAGTATAGACAGGGAGAGATAAGTGTTGCCAACTAATTAATTGGGATATAAATGAAATCAAATTTGAGGGTCTAAATGGGGTTGATAGTAATTTAGTAATATTAAAATTATATAAAAACGATCAGTTTAGACACCTAAAATTATTAATTATCGAAAAGTTGGATTAAATACGCAAAATATATTTAAAAAAATTGAGCTACACTTAGATGGTTTAGAAATTTCTGGAAGCTGTCAAAATCACCTGTCACGTCTGTCAAAAATTAGTTTTGTTTTTGCGAAAACAACGTGAAAATTGTGCAAATTTAGCGAAAATAAATTGAAAATGGTAAACGAAGAATTATTGCAATGTTATAATAGAGGTTGTGGTCAAAAATATACACCAGAATCTAATAATGACGGTAATTTTCAATTAATTGTTTAAATTTTCTGTTAATTTAACAAATTTCAGATTCATGTTGTCATCATCCTGGTGAACCGTTTTTCCATGACGCTTATAAAGGATGGTCGTGTTGTAATAAAAAATGCACTGATTTTACCGAATTTTTGAACATTAAAGGTTGTACACGTTCGAAACATTCAAATATTAAACCACCAGAACCGGAAAAGCCAGCCAAAGAAACTGGCAATGTAGATGAAGTGATTGAAGTTAAACCGATCACGGTTGTACGAAAAGAAAGACCACCGTTCGATTCACCTATGGTAATTTATTGTGATTAGTCTTATTTGAATTATAATTCAATCGATTTTAGACGAAAATGATACCTGTTATTGCACCATCACTGAAAACACAAAACTTACAAAATGTATCAACAGAGATTCAATCAAAAGATCGAAATGAAATTGCAATAGGTACAACTTGTAAAAATGGTGGTTGTACTACATCGTATCAAGGACCTGATACTAACAATAGTGTTTGCGTCCATCATCCGGGCGTACCGATATTCCATGAAGGTTTAAAATATTGGTCGTGTTGTCAAAGGAAAACCACCGATTTTAATAGTTTTCTAAGTCAAGTTGGATGCGAACATGGTAAACACGTTTGGATTAAACAAGTAATTCTTCAAAAATAACCCTTACCGATATATTCATGAATGTATTTATTTTTTTCTAATAGAATGAAGATAGTAAAAGTGTTAAATGCCGTTGGGATCATCATCAAACTGGTACACATGTGATTGTTACAATTTATGCTAAAGAATATTGTGTCAATACGAGTACAATTGAATTGAATCCTATTAGATTGAAAGCTTGTCTTGTGTTCCCGAAACAATCGAATGCTACATTCGATTTAGATATCGAATTAGGAGGGGTGAGTTTCGAGCAGTATTTAAACTTATAAAATATGGAAAAACTCTTTGTTTCAAGTATGAAATATGTCTTAATTTGTTCACTTAGGGGGTTCGTTTTGGATTAAACTAATTAACTCACACTAAAAGTCGATAATTTTATCCAGAAACTGGTGCAAAATCTTTAAATCGTGTACTTTTTACGATATAGTAAAATAATTCGAAGATTTTAAATGAAAATAAGTTGAAACCTAAGTAGAGAATATGGTTTAAAAACTTGCAAAAACGGCCTTCAAGCGGAGCAACTTCCAAATAAGTTACGAGGTTCTAATTTTACTAAAATGATCTCCAGGGACCCCGCACAAGTCCTTGAAATAATTTTTTTGATTTCTTCTATTATAATAATGCCAATACTGTACTATATGACCGCCATAGCTATATTAATACCACACATTTATTTTTTGCATTCAGTTCTGTTTTTAAAATCATTCTCCTTTTAATTTTTGATTTAATTTGTTGCTTTTGTAGGGTTGTTTTTTTTTAAAAGTGGTCAATTCATATTAGTTAGCGAGTGATTTGAAAAATATTTCAAGGATTTATAGAAAGGTGTCTGGCGAACATTTTAGCAAAATTAGAACCTCGTAGCTCATTTGAAAGTTGTTCAAAAAGCACTCGTTTCTGACGATGTTGCGATTTTCAAAAACGAACTAAACACAAAAACGACTTGAGTCTCGAGTATCCTCCTTTTTCGTTTTTCTCCGTTTTATTCTGGAACAGGTGAAAATGTTTCGCATTTTCTCTAGAATTCAATGGAGAAAAAACGAAAAAAATCACTATTGGAAGGGTCTACGAGTCATTCTTAGTCGTTTTGTGTGCTTTTCTAGTTTTCGAAAATTGCGACATTGTCCAAAACGATCGTTTTTAAGCAACTTTTAAATAAGCTACGAGGTTCTAACTTTGCTCTAGGGACTCTCCTGCAAATCCTTGAAATATTTTTCGAATAATCAATCACCAATTAATAGGAATTTGATATTACGTATTACCTAATTGTCTATTTTTAGAGCAACATATATTATTAATATTATTATTACTATCTTCAATAGTGCTGATTTATATTATTTTCCAGGTTGTTGATGTTGCAGCTAGTCAAGTGTTCATGTACGGAACTAAAGTTGAAATAAAATTAAAGAAAGCAGAACCGGGTAGTTGGTCCAAACTTGAAATACCACGTAAAAAGACAATTGTTGAAAACCAAGAATCAAAAACAATAAATGAAGTAGCTGAAATTACTCCACAAATTGATGCTGTTGATTTAGATGATTTATAGTCGATTTGGTTAAGTTGATAAAATGGAATCTTCAATTATTTTTCAGTCAGTGTGCACAATCACTTAAAAGATCGACCAAAGTAATAAGCTTATTTCACAATAGATTCAGTAGCAACTAAACTGGGTTACTGAAATAGTACGACTTGCCGTTGTAATAAATTTCATAATGTCGTTACGGATAAGTAGATTTTTTTTGAAGAAAAATTTACAAAAGGATCGGTCTTGCACAAAACAGGTAATTTTTCAACATACTTGTAAAGTTTGTCAAATTTTTTAAGAGAACGGCTAAAGTAATAGAATTAAGTCAATTATATTTAATAATGAAGGTTCAATTACAAGTAGTAGCTCATAAAATAATAAATCAAAAATAGGATCAATAATTTTATCATCTGGGTAGGTTTCGGGCAAAAACGGTAAGTAATAAAGGCGAGTTTTTATAAGGCATTTTTACAAAATTGAATCTAAATACAGTTATTGTTTATCCTTTTTTTGGTTTATTAGTTTATAGTTTGCAATAATTGACTTAATTCTATTACCTTGGAAAACTTAAAACACTATACTTGCAATATTTCAGTACCTCTGTCAAGTTGTTTGTTACTGAATCTATTGTGAACCAATTTTATTATTTAATCAAGCTTTTAAGTCAATACAGAGTATAATTTGTTGTAATAACGGAATTTTCAATAATTTAGTTTGTTTGCTTTATTTTTCGAATATTTCTTTAAATATAAACAGCATGTAAATAATAAAACTATACAAAAGAAAAGAAAGGACTACATAATAATTTATTCTTCAGTCATGATGATCGTGAAATACCGTTGGTGATCGGTCGAGCTTGTGATAAGGCTTCTGAAATGCTACTCTTCGAGCCGGCAACAGTTTTCGGTATCACTTTAGGCACAATGAAAATCGCTACTAATCCACATAAATGAATACACCAATACAAATACCTATACAAGAGAAATACATGATAATTCATATAATTTGATAAAAATGTTAAAAACTTACATATATACACGGATACAAGGCCAGAATTCCAAAATCACAAAGGTGAATACAATGTAGCCCATCAAAATTCGAGTAAATATCATCGTTAACACATCATAAAATAACTTTGTTTCTGTATTAACTAGAAAGTAGTTACGTACAGTTCTTCGCATCTGAAAAATCATCGAAATTCAATGTGGAAGTTTCAATATTTTTTTAAAAAACTCACCGAACGTGAAGCTGCCGTAAATAGTGCACCATTAGCGAACGTTATATAATAACCAGGATAAAAACCATGCCATATTGCCGATAACGCATACGTTAATATCATACCATATTGATTGACACGTTCATAGACGACATAGCGTAACCAACGATTCGTACCAAGATTCCAAGCATCGATACTTTCACGTAAATTACGACCAAACTATAATTTAATAGAAATAATACACAAAAAAATATAAACGACACGAATTAGAAACAATCTAAATCGAAACAATTACGAAAATATTGCCTAGCTAATAAATGTTTATTGTGTATATCATTAACTAAATGTTCATCGTAAATTTTATTCAAATCAACAACTCTCATGTGTGCTCTAAATTCATCTTGTGTTAATAAAATACAATTCCACGGCGACCAATCTTTATCCATATCCCATCTACATAAACGTAGTTGGTAGATATCATCGCATTCGGATAGTATCGAATGTCCATGCCAGATTTTCGTTACTATCAAATAAATATCTTTATCTTGCATTATAAAAACTAAGGATGTTGCTGAATGCAATAAACGTTCCCAACGACGGATCTGTTTTAATATAAAACGATACGGTGATATATCAACCGGTGGTTCTGTTACTGTATTAAACGATTGACAATGCGTACAGATCTTTAACGAGTTCGTACGTACATCAGTCGGATATTTATCGATCGTTTTCAATTTATAACAATTCATACAATAGTGTAGATTGTTTTTCATTGTTTCCGCTCTAGTTCGTTTCATTCGTTTTGTTACATTTTGGTTACATTCAAATTCATCGGTTTGGAAATGTTGTAATAGCAGGTTCTCGATGCGTTTCTGTAATAGAGCGATGTCTTTACAATTAAATCCTCGCGTTAATAACAGGCAATTACGTTCAATTAATTTGATTAATTCGAGCGAAATTGTACATTTGTGCGGTTGTAGGATTGTTTTTAAATCTAATAATACATCAATACGTCGATTCGGATCCGGATTTAGATCGCAAATTTGCCGATACAATTGATAGAATTCGCGCGATTTTTGCGTCTCGAGTGTATCTACAACTATTCGAAGATTTTTATAACTACTAATCCAAGAGAGTGGTTTTGTTATAGTCTTAAAAAAATCTAGTTCTTTACGCAATTGTAGGTCGTCTTTTAAATCTTGTTTTAATCGTTCAATAAGTTGTAGAATTTCAATTTCACGTTCTAATAATAGATAGAATTCGGCTATTTTAGCCGGACCACAATACAACGAACTTATACGTTCGATTTCTTTTGATTTCCATCGATCCACAATTGAGTGCAACATTGCGAAATCTTTGGCCGTTCTCGGAAAGATTTTCGATATAATATCGAGTTTACGCCGTTTTAAATCTTCATCTTTTTCGAATTTCTCAAATTCGAGACTTTGTAGTAACCGTCTCTGGTATTCTTCATGTAAAATTTTCAAACATTGACGAATTTTCCACGCCCGGAAATAACGTTGTATTATTCGAACCTTCTCAGTGATACGTCTAAGCCATTCATCGGCTGTTTCATATTTCTGTGCAACTAGAATCTTATCGGTAATTGTCGGTATCCAGACTTCAGTGCTTGTCATTTGTGTTGCCGTAGAATAGGGTTGATCTAAACGACGATTTCTTATAAATACAGCTTGTGTATCACGGTGATATTTAATTGTAGAATTCGGTATTGGTCCGGTTTGTGTGAAATTATGATCATAATATTTTTTTGTTTTTTTATTATAATAACCACCTAGATTCGGTTTCTGGACACTGTTATACATAATCTCAACAACAATATCTTTAATTGTATCGTCATCATCTTGGATATGTACTGTTATAATATCGGATGGAATCAAATCACGATAAGCGTAATCAACTGATATTTCATATGATGGATTCGATGATTTCAAATCTAATTCAATTATACCATAATTATCGGGATTTAAATCTGTTAATAATAACATATCGTTATCTATCAATTCGTTGTCTTGTGACAAGACGATGAAATCTTTTGGTATATTGAAGATTTTCTCTAAATCATCTCTTAATTCGAATATAGTCATATTTAGTTGTGATTTTGTATAAATACGATTTTTAGTAACATGAAATTTGATTGTATATATTTGAAAATCCTGAATTTCTTCCATTTTTACCGATTTTAAAAACACACAAAAGCATTGATATTAACACAATAATTATTGATTTTGTAACCAAGTAACCGGTAAATACAGGGTGTAATTGAATTACCACCGTGGTATTAATAATACTGGTATGCCATTGCGCATATATGTTGC
>JAZBGW010001684.1:0-14337 GCA_037464815.1 Mylabris variabilis
ATTTTAAATATCATAATTTTAGCAGCCATAGTTTGAAAAATACAATTTTTTTAATCAAACATTGCAAAACATTATATTTCATGAAAAGCCTAAATATCTGAAAAACTTTCAGCATTAGACCATAAGTTGTATTATCAAAGCCCTTTCGATTTTATCAAACAATTTAAAAATACCATAAAAAATATACCATTCTATTCAAAATAAGAGAGTAGGGTGTACTACTTCATATAACGGGGGTTGCTAGAACAATGAAAATATTTTCCAAAGCTACTTCAGGCAGCAAGATGGCTCTATACCATATTTCAGAAACATTCATCAGTTAGAACTTCTTATACTTTAATGTCCCATCACTAGGACACACCCTGTATAGATATAAAGTAAGTGCATTAAAAATTATGGTTTGTTCACAATTAAGTTTACATAGCCAACTTTGGTTTCAATGTAAAAAAAGTATCTGTTGTTATTGATTACTGAAACACTGTCGCTTAAAAAAATAGAAAATTTGCCATATTTGTTGCAATAATTAAAAAGAATTAATTATTTATAATTAATTTGCTCATTAATTTTTGAAATGGACTTTTGGTTTTCAAAAAGAATTAAATATCTTTATACATTTTGAAAATAAAGCTATAATTACACATATATTTGAAATTAGAAAAAAAATTAACTTTGTGATGAGACTGATGATCTAACTTTTAAATATAGTTTGTATTTAAAAAAATACAACTTTGTATCACAAATTATTAAGATAATCAAAAAACAAATCACACCATTGAATTGTATTTTAAAAAGTGCCTATAGAAGGTTCGATTGGTTTTCTTGGATCTACAGGGTGGTTTAAGAGGATAGGCCATTAAGAATAGAAGAAATTCTAATTGATCAAAGTTAATGAAATTTGGTAGGGGTATGGCCGTTATGTCCCCTAAACTTTCTTTAGAAATTATTTTCGTTGTTACAGCTACCCCCTTTACCGATATAGGGTAATGCATCCTACTTTCTTATTTTAAATAAAATGGTAAATTTTTTATTGCATTTTTGAATTCTTTGCTGAAATCAAAGGGGATTTTGATAACATGACCCGTAGTCTAGCGTTGGAAGTTTTTCAGATATTTCAGCTTTTAGTGCAATTTTAAAATTTGCAGTGCTTGATTGAAAAATTCATATTTTTGAAGCTATAGCATTTGAAATATCGAAACTTGGAATTTAAGTAGTACATATAATGTACTTTTTATCAATTTGAACACAGTTCAATTATCTTTCAGCGCTTAGCTGAAATAAAATTTTTCTTTCAGGTAATTCTCAAGCTATAATATCTTGCTTATTTTAAATGGAACACCATATTTTTCTTTATACAGTTAGATAGAAAGAGAAATTGTGTATCGAACTGTATTAGCATCCCTTATATTTATCTTTCATAATTTTTCAGTTATCCACAATTTTCAATTTCATCTAATGTTCTCTCCCCCCCTCCCAATGTAAAACATAGAAGGCTTGGCAAAACAACTTTCAATTCAATTGTGCGTGAAAATAATCAATTAATTTTGAACTATTTCAATAAAAAAAGGAATGAGAGAAATTGATTATTAATTAAATATACTTTATTGCATTTACTTTTTGTGTATGCAGAATGTCCAAAAGTTGTAGAAAAAAACAGGTAAACTCGGTCCAATTTTTTATTGACAAAAAAGTTACTAGACATGTAAGTATATCTGTATATACAGGGCCTTCATTAAAAATTACGCGCCACAGTTTTTACTAGTTATTTTTACGCCTGTGTGTTGGCGGCCCCGTACAATTCGGCCTACTATATTCACCATATTCCATTGCCGTTCGTGTGTTTATCGTTTGAGTTTGTCCAAAGTTTTAACCTATTTCTCTACAGTACGTCTCTTACTTTTTCGATTTGAGCTTGTTGATAATTCAATAATATTGCTTTCAGTTTAGTTTTATATATTTCACTTTTTTCCTATTAAATAAATTTAGCAGTCGAACCCATTTAAGTTTACATACGCACGGCACTGTCAATGCTTCAGATTCATTTTTTTATCAGTGCTGCCAATTTTACCAAAATGGCGGGTAATTTGAAATCGTTCGATCATTAATGAAGGCCCTGTATCAACCTGACGCCTTAATTATTTCTGGATTTTAACGGGTACAGTTAGGGAATTTAGTATTGTTAGGTTCGTGTCAAGATTCAATTACCTTCGTGGACCGTGTATAGAATATTCAATTTTAACGTCATTTGTGTTATTTTGTCATTTTGCTAAGCCTTCTAAGCATTTCATTGTACTTGAATTAGTTTGGCATTGGCGACTATACGTATTATATTCAAGGGTAATATCACGAGAGCTTGAATATTTAGTCGACTATTTAATCGTTATTAATTTTTCGAGTGTGCGAAAAGTGTTAATTTGACTCGACCGAATTTGCCATTAATAATCTGACTATAGCACGAGAGCTTTAGCTCGAGGGCTTTAGTCTTTGATTATTAATGCCAAATTCGTTCGAGTCAAATTGTTGAGCACACGAGAAAAATTAAAACAATTAAATAGTCGCTAAATATCAAGCTCGAGTGATATTTATGTAGGATTATTTCTTGAATCTAACCATATTGTATTCTATTGACTTTGATGTAATAAATAATTTTCTATCAAAAGTTTTACAGCCGCCTGTTTTTGAATAATATTTAAAATACATAAATATATGGAAAACAGTGGGTTATGTGACCAAGCTGCAAAATACCCGGCTAAAAAGCACCCTAGCTTAATAGTCGCTGAAATTGCATTCTGATTGGTTGTGTTTATGTTTTTGTGCAATCTCATTGGTTCGTTTAAATTTTTGACAGATGAAAGAAATAATCAATTTAAAGGGCGATGATTGGACGAAATTGAAAATTTTGAATAACTCATAAATGATCAAAGATAGATATACGTATACAGTTTACTGCAGAATTTTTTTCTATATCTATAATATCAAATCGTAGAAGGAAAAATACGGCTTTCCAAATAAAAAAACTATTTTGGTCAAACGTTGAAAGATAATTAAATTTCGTCTAAATTGATAGAAATTACATTATTTGTACTACTTAAATTCCAAGTTTCAACATTTCAAATATCATAGTTTCAAAAATATGAACTTTTCAATCAAACACTGCAAATTTCAAAATTACACAAAAAGTCTAAGTTAACGATTACATGAGACGTATCGCTAGAATTTATTGTACCCAATCCTAGGTACGTTACTTGTTGATACAAAATTTTGATTTAATTTTATTATTTATTATTGCCACTCACATTTGTGGTGCTTTCGGAATTTAAATGTAAAGAGGAAATCCAAAAGAAAAAAACAGTTGAACAATTTTAAAATGCCGAGCTAGTTAACACCAAGGGTTCATTTTTTGCAAAAGGGTGCAAAATAGAAAAAATAGTATAAAAAATTCGTTTCACAAGTCAATTCCTGCACTTGGTTTCATGCAGGAATTGCCAACTTCTGAAACTCCTTTTTTAATATATTATTATTTAAGATGAGAGAATAGGGTGCACTACCCCATATAAGGGTGTAGCTAGAAAAACTAAAATAATTTCTAGAGAAAATTCAGGCTTTATATTAAATTTCAATTAGAACTTCTTATACTTTTAATGGCCCATCCTCCTGAATCACCCTGTATGATAGTATGCAAGATCTAAGCGATTTCAAAAATGACAAAATACTCACTTTTTACATATTACTCGAAGACAAAAGAAGATGCCCCACTTCTGTTTTTACCAATAAACTAATCGAAAAAAGTAGATTGCTATTATGCCATTAGTTCTTCTCTATGTCTTCTAGTTACTACGATACTTGCATCGAATTTGGTTCATCCTGTACAAACAATAACAAGGAATTACAGTTCTTTAACGCGTTTCTGAACAATTAAACAATTATTTTTTGGCATATTTCACCGAGAAAATCTAATAAATTCAAACAAACCGATTTGTATTTTCATCGGACAATTTTCGATGGACTCGTAAAAATTGGTAAAAAGTTATAATCTTGATGTTTTGCCCTATATGAAATTTTATCCGTCCATCCAACTTACATTGCAAAATTTATTATTTGAATCGATGCGAAACTGGAAGTGGAGTAAAATCCACCAATAAACTAAAGTAAATTCTGGACGAGTTAATTTAATCTATTTTGGAGTTTCTACTTCTATCAGCTTAGATGTATGTACGATAGAGGAATATACGATAATATCATCATCGTCTATATTGTGATGAATTATTTATTGTATCGATTTCGTTTGATGATAACGGGTGGTATTCAAATTAAATCGATTTTGTTGAGATATTTTTAAAATTGAGTAATTTTCAGCGATCAGTAATGTGTATATCCAACAAATCCTGCATGCCTGTAAAGCCATATAATCGAAATTACTTCAAGATCCTTGGGGTTTGTTCGCGACGATCTTATCTATGGTCGGTTATAAAAAAATCAATGTTCAAGTTGAAGCATAATGAAAACACCACAATAAGGGCTAAAGTTAATTAAATTAATTTAATTAATTTGTACATTATTTTGTTTTTTAACACAAATACTCCGATATCGTGTTTTTATGGTATTTTTCTAATGTAGACACGTGTATTGGATTGGGGAAATATTGGAAGTGCACAAGGAACTTACAATTTGCTCGCTTTAAATCCGATTGGAATTTGTTTTGAAAAAGTCATCGAGACAAGTTGTAAAAACTTTGATAAATTCCCATGGACGTGGATGAAGACGTTCCAAAACAACTCACAAAATCTCTCAATTATCCACCATTTATTATTGTAAAAAAAGCTTTTTAAAAGACATCATCTTGAAGCTAATCTGAATAAAATGTTGTTGTGTGGTATGCAGATGGTTAAATTGCAAAATTATAATAATTAAGACGCCCAAGAGGCCTCTTATTATAAAGAGCAGACATGATTATATTGTTGTAAAGAGATATCCAACAAGGCCAACCAATGACGTTTGAATGACATTCTGTATACTGGGTGGTCGGAGGGTTTTCAAGCAAAAAAAACAACATAATTTTTGTAACACCATTGGTCGGCAGAAATTAAAAAGCGGCCTAACTATAATAAATTAGTAAAACGTTCACGGGAATCAACGGTTAAATCGATGTTTCCTTTTCGATCGAATCACCACAATTTTCAGACATATTTCCAATTCCAGATCAGTTTTCAGCATTACAAAGGTGAAGATCAATGTGCGAATAGTTATCAATTCAATGCTCAACTGATTTGCATTTTAATTAAAATTATAATTGAAGTGCCCGATCCATTCAGATTCTATCTCTTTTACACAATATACGATAGAGATTGTTAGTGTAAAATTTATTTAAATTCAAGCTCAATGATAAGAGTGCTGATTATTTTATTTTATGTATTCAATAGATAATTTTGACATTAAATAAAGCGGCTAATTTCGTTTGATGTTGAACACCTGGACGTTTTTATAGCAAAATATGTCGTGTTAGACGTTAGAAGGAAATTCGATTGATCGTCAGGTGAATATCAAATTCGTCCCTCCGGAGCTTACAAATTAATCAAATCGTGTGAAGCTAGAAAGATTAATAAAACTGAGTATCTTTCAGTATATTCATTTTCATAATTAAGAACGTCCCGGTTTTCCCGGATTTGCCCCGATTTTAGCTTTCTGGTCCCGCTAAAGAACTGTCAATTATGGCAAGAGATTCTAAAAAGTTTTCTATTAATTAAAATTATTTTTTGTATGATGTTATGTTATTGCAATAAAGACAGTAACATGTAAATAATGAAAGAATTGAACAGTTTTTGTTGTTTTTTTGGTCGTGTGTTCTGGTTAAATCCTGAAAAAATATGGACACCCTAGTAATAACAGGCCCGGACTGGACGGGGCGGATAGATTACCGTCGGAGCCAATTGAATATACGGGAGCTACGCAATTTTTCTTTAAAAATTTCTGTGTTATTTTATCATTATTAGAAAGATGAGAAGTTCTAATTAATTAAGTTTTCCACCTGAACTATCTCTAGAAAATGTTTCGTTGTTTTAGCAATCCCCATTATATGGGGTAGTGCACCCTAATCGCTTATTTTAACTGGAACCGTATATGTATATTTGATTTAATTTTTGAATTCTGTGAGTTAATCGAAGGGTACTTTGGAACCACGACGTTCTAGTGCTAACAGTTTTTCAATTATTTTGATTTTTAAAATAAAATTTTGGATTTTGCAGTGCTCGCTTAAAAAAGGCATAATCTCAGAAATTTTTGTCTCTGAATAATTAAAATTTGAGATTATAATAGCACAAATAGTGCACTTTTGATAAAAGCTTATGGCATTCAATTATTTTTCAACGTTTAGATGAAATGCATTATTCTTTCAGATAATTTCCAAACTGCTATATTTGCTAACAGTTTTTCAGTTATTTTGACTTTTAAAGTAAAATTTTGGATTTTGCAGTGCTTGATTAAAAAATGCATAATCTCGGAAATTTTTGGCTCTGAAGAATTAAAATTGTGAATTCTAATAGCACTTTTGATAAAAGCTTATGGCGTTCAACTATTTTTCAGCGTTTAGAGTTTAGAGGAAATACATTTTTCTTTCAGACAATTTCCAAACTGCTATATTTTGCTTTTTTTTAAATAAAATTATATTTTTTCGTGTATTTAAAATAACCAAGATATTACAGTTTAAAAGCTTTGATAGAAATTGAATTAATTGTGCTAGTCGAGGCCCAAATTTCAATCTTTTGAGAGCTTGAAAACGGCAAAATTTTCAAAATCTAATTTTTTATCAACTAGAATTTCTAATCTTTCTAACCTCTCATCGTCAGGACACCTTGTATTTTAATGTGTTTTAAAATATGAATAATAATTGTAACAATAAGCCCCCGCCAGTCCGGTCCTGAGTCTTGGAATCGACAGTTTTATGTGTCTTTCAGTTGGAATTGTCGCAAATATGAATAATAAATAGAAGATTCGCTACTTGATTATAAATTTTAATCACTAAGCAACAATTTCCTTCAGTAGTTGAGCCACGAATTTGCTTCAATTAATTTACCGCAAAAATAAAACCGCTCGTGAAAATTTATTCGAGCAACTGTTCAAATAAAACTGGAATATATTTTATAAAAATATGTCTGAAAACTTGTTGGTAAATTACTTTATCCGTCGCTTTCTGTGCCACACCCCGACGGTGAATGATGGCGGCCGACGACTACGCCATTTCCGATTTGAGTGCCCCTTTAAAAAACAGTAAATTGCACGAAATGCATGTTTTCTTCTAAATAAATTTTGCGTTGAATAATAATTGAATTAATCGAGCTTTAATAATTAATTAGATGGATCGACTGATTCGATTTTGTTGAAGAACTAGCTTTAGATTCATCTTTCAATTGAATCTTGTCGCGGCGTTTTATTTGGTTGAGAGAAATATTTACCAGATGTAAATATTTTCAAGTCTCGGAGTTCCTGTTAATCTCATTGATTATTTAAAGCAAGTCCACACATTTTTCCGTTTTTTATATTCAAATTGGAATTCTATTCTGTTTGTGTGCATGTTACAGACTTTTATTCTATCATAAATTGTATTTAATTTGAAGTGTTGCTTGGTTGCAGAATATTTAAATCTTGGTCAATACAGTCGACAAACGAGAATCTTTAATTAAATTTGATGCTTTCATCTTGTGTTAATTAATGGGTGAGCCGATGGTAAATATGGTTAAGTAAATATAGATAAGAAGAAATAATGATGAATGACCTACCTGTTCCCCCTTCGTCTTTGGTATACGGACGCTAGATGGTGGAGATGGAGACGCCAATACCAGACACAGGGACGCCGAATGGTTATCAAAACCGCCGTCGCACTGCGCCGATATATCACTAAACACACACACAAACTCAAACACATACACAAACACACCGAATGCACTTTATCATAGAACAAACACACATAAATAGAGACACACCTGAAACAATAATTATATTGACTTAGTTTCGCAAATAAAACAATAATTTTGGTGGTGTTGTTTATTTAAATACTTACTCCCTAATCATAATTCGAGTTTTTATAGAAAAAGGGGTGGAAAACATCTACTTCTTGCTTGAAAGGACGATGCGTGGACGAATTTTTGTGCAATTTCGTTCGTCGATAAAACGTCTGGACACTCAATTTAAATTCTTATTATTTAAATCGGTTGGAATTGTTTAAAATATGCAAATTGATTGCAAAAGAAGACAGGTCATTGTCGTATTGTAACAAATTTACAATACTGTCAAGTATGAACACGTTGTATTGGTGTAATTTGTGCGAGATTTTATTCAAACAGCTTGTCTGTTCGTTTAATAAACTTTGTAAAATTATGCTGACTGTATAAAAGCAATATACCTTATTATCCGTATCTTGACTTTGTTCTCTAGTGATAACACAGATGTTATCACAAATAAGACACGACAATTTTCATCACTAGACAGATAGTTACTGTGTGACACACATGAAACGGAACGTCTATGTTTTATATGTTCATTTTACAACAGTTTAGTCAGACAGGGCCTGTTTCAAATATAGGAGCTTTTAGGGCCTTTCTAGTGCTCCTATTCGATGAAATTGCACTCTATATATGTTTATATTACATATATACATACATACATACAACGACACATACACAGTTACGATATCTTATAGATAAATAACGTTATGTTAAACAACATGATACAGATCGGACAAATCGGCAGGTAAAACACGGCTATTTTAGAGAAAATTGAAGGGTTGTAATAACGGGGAAAAAATGGTCGAAATAAGGGTTGGGATTTTATTGCACATTGTAGATTTTGATAACACATCGACGACGACGACGACGAGAAAAAATAAAGAGACGTAACGTATCTCTCTAGGGATATCGGCAATACTGAAATTGGAGCCAATTTACAAGAGTCCTAACCGAGATTTATTTAAATAAATTGAATTTATTATAAATAATTGGCTAAATTCGTAGATTTATTGAAAAAACAATCATGCTCTTCTTCTTAATTGAAACCAAAGATAATTTATAGTTTTTTTGCTTTGTAAAAAATTATAATAAATTGCTATCAGCTGCATTATCTCGACCTTCTTAGCGTATAGGATAAATAAATTAATTATAATTTAGTCTATCTATGAAAAGGATGTTCTTGTTTGTTTTGTTTAACGACAGTAAAATACTTACAAGATTTCCCTGATAATAACACGATTTATTGTTGATAATAGGTTATAATTGGGGTAGTTCAAGAGTATAAATGAAGAGTGCTGCTGCACATAACGTAGCGGTGAAGGCCTGAACTATACAGCTATTAACAGAAGCCTAGAGGCTGTGTTCCAATTCACGAAATCTTCTTCCAACGGGGGAAAATTTAATTTCTCCAACAAATTTATCGGTAACCACCCCTAATTACTTTATCAGTAAGATAGTGCTATTCTTTTTTTTTTAATTTTTAACTACTCATGTGGTAATAGGTGATAAAAGAATTGATAAAAATTATTCTCGACGAAGCCTGGTGTTGTTTAAATTAATCTTTTAATTTTTATGAATGAAGATTGATTTTTTTTGAATATAACAGATAATTTTAAACGTTCGTCGTTGCTCGATTGCTACATTGTGAATATCTTCATCTAGACAGATGACTGTCTGTACAACTATAGTAACGACAGCCATGATGCTAGAATATTGAACACGTGACTGAACAAACCGGTTTTTCAACCAATCAGTGGTGTTGTTGTTGGATCGATACAGTCATGGCAACCGTTAAAAGTTCCAGCCCACATGAAATGAGATAACATATACTACTATAGAAATTTATATGACAAAGATGGAAAATAATAATAAACATTTTCATTGGGTGACAAACAATAAAATTATTTTACGATTTTCCATTCTTCTCGGTATAATATGAGCCATTTTTACTTGTAGATTTCGCTCACTAGATGTAGGTGTAAGTCTCGATTTTCAAATCTTTTCAAAATTTTCATTTTCTTTTTTTCTAGTTAATTAAAATTAATGATTAATAATTTTACATACCTTCATAATTGGCATATAATCAGCCATATAAAGACCTGTATTTAACGAGCTTTATACACCAGAAAAGAAACTATTACAAAGGTGAATTACGCAAAATTTGATTTTCAAAAATTCAATAGATTTGAAGTTCTGTAGATAACTCTACAGAGCTTTAAAGTTGTCGAATTTGAGCAAAGTTAACCGGATAAATCCGGAGACATTCAAAAATTTTGCACTTTTGAGCTTTCTATTAGCTGCAAAATGTGCCAAAAATCGCAAGTCAAACGTGTATTTTTCAGCAAAAGACTAAGCAGAATATTTGACAAAAATCTAAAGCAATTTGGATGATTTAAGATGTGGGAAATCCCAAAACAATTAAACTATTAACACTAATTAAGATTCATTTCCTTCGAGTCTTTTTAATTAGTAATTCGATTAATTAATTGAAGCACCAAAATTTCATGAATTCATAAATAATATGTAGGTTAAATTATTCAAAAATAATGTGCCTTTGAAAAATAAAGATGCCTAAATGTCCAATTAAGACGCGTTATTTTAATAATGCTCCAAACAACGGATGCTATAATTAACAAAACTTGACTATTTTTCAAATTAACACGCAAATGTTTCCTAAACGTGTAATTTTAATGAAATATTACTTACAGATTTGTGCTTAATTGTTTAAATCATATTCATCCAACTATATCAGAAACACAACTGATTTGTTTGGGATACACTTTGTGAAAGAAAACTATAAAATGAAAATCCCTCCTACAGCTATAATATTTTGTTTAATTGCTCCACCACCGTGTTGCTTGCTTTCAAATAGACCTTTACAGATGCTCACCGAAGGGTCGTATTTCTCTATCAAGCAGAAATTTTACAAAGACGCCATTCTGTAAGAATTCCGCATCCCACCCTTAGAATATACAATACTGAACGATACACTCAGGGGGTTGGGTAGAGTTGCAAAAATATAATGACGTGATAACAAGAAGATTTGATATTGTAAGACCTACGTGATAAGCGTATTGTCGACATTTATTAAACTTTCGACTTTTTGTATAAACTTTCAGGTAAATTTCACGATAAAACTGTTGCAACCCCTATGAAAATACAGTTTTACATAAGAAACTTTCTAAATATGCAGAGTTAAACAAAAAAAAGGTCGACCCAGTTTCGTTGAGAAAATAGTGTGAACTTTCTAAATATTCTAAATAATTTTAGTTTGGTTTTGGCTATGGATGTGTAAAAATAGTGAAAAGTTGTGTGTGAATATTAACTGTAACACATTAAATGATTAATGAGTATAATCGTTGTAATTAAAATTAATTTAACCCTGACATTTGACTTCAACTATACACACCAACTGTCTGATAATTGATTTCAAATTTTGCATAAACTCTAAAAATTACAAGATTATAAAATATAAATAATTCGTGTGCAATTTTAATCAATGAAATACATTTTTGATTTTATGAAAAGTGATTAAATCGAAAATTTGTGCGTCCCATCGACTCGTTTACGATTTCTTCAGACATTTTAGAATTTTATATTAATTTTTAAATAATTATTAGGTATGTATATAGACATTTATACCTATTTATTATGTAGTGTAATTTTAGCAAATTCTTGGTTTATTTCATTTGAAATAATTACAGCAATTTTTAATCATTTTTATTGTTCCTATCTTCGTAATAATTTAATGGCAAATAAATTATAGTGTATGTAAATTGTAGAGGCTGTTTAAATGAATAAGTATCGTAGTCGTATATTTTGTGGTTTAGTCATGTAATTTTTGAATAATCTATAACGTGTCCCCACAATATAGCACTTTGCTTAATAAGCTAATAATAATTCTAAAAGCCCTAGTATATGGAAATATTCAATATAAAAAAACAAGAATTTTATCTTAAAATTCAAGAATTTCCACCAAATTTCTAAGACGTCGTGATAAGACACGTTAATCTTATCATAATGTCTCATTTGAGCTACTAAATATAACAAACTATAAAATATTAATAATTTAATTTAATTTTTAGAGATCTAGAGGGTTTGAATGCATACTCAAACCATTGTTCTAGCGTATTGACCATAATGATCACGCTCAAGTTTTTGATAATTTGTTACTTTAGTCAAGACACAAAGGAATAAAATGTAGGTATAAAAAAATGTTTAATTAAAAAAATCGGCACTAATAGCGTTAGAGATAAGCTCTAGTTTATCCAAGAGACGTACTAAACTTGAGTGGGGATTTTAGGGTGGTGATAAGTACTAGTTTTAACTTGCTGATTTATTTCGTTTGTCTGTTGTCTCATTACAAATTGAATAATTGATAATGTGGTCCAGAATTTTAACATACCTACATAGACGGCAATTGAACTAGTAACATAAAAATGTTTTATTTTTTTTATAGGAGAAGTGATGAATTCGATTGAAATCGTTTTATTAGATATGTTTTTAAATATTTTTATTTGGTAAATTTAGCTTATTAATATTTTATAACAATGCGAATTCACATAAATCTGAAAGGTCTGAATATACCGGGTGAGTCACCTAAAACGAACAGCTCTTATTTATAGAAACTCCCATTATTTGCCGAGCGAATCGAAAAATATTTCAAGGGTTTATAGCAGGGTCCCTAGGAAACATTTTAGAAAAATTAGGGGCTTGTAGCTCATTGGGAAATTGGTCAAAAAAGGCTTTGTTTCGACGATGTCGCGATTTTCATTGACTCTTTATACCCGTCGAAAGACTAAAAATGAATAGAAGATTTGTTTAAAATAGTTTTTATTCGTTTTTTATCACTGGATCTTTTATGAATGACGAGCTCATTTACCTGTTTTAATTATTTTTAACTCGATACTGGAGATTGCTTATGCTGATTAAGTGTTTGTTTTTTTTTTCAAAGAAAATCCTTGACATTGGAAACATTAGAAACAAATAAGACACGTGACTTTTATTATTTAATCCGAATAAACAGAATTTAAGTAAGCAATTTTATCCTATGAAGTTAAAAATAATAAACAACAGATAAGGAGATAAGGTTACTCACACTAGATTCGATTCGATTCGATTTCTTCAATAGTTTTTTCAATTTTTCAAAGGTGCAAATGAGAAAAACGAGAAAAATCATTTTTGCGATGGTCTATGAGCCATTCTTAAACGTTTTACGTGTTCAACTCATTGTTAAAAATTATGACTTTGTCGACAACGAGCGCTTTTGCCCAAGTTTCCAATGAGCTACAAGGTCCTAACTTTGCTTAAATGTTCTCCGGGGATCCTCCTAAAAATCCTTGAAATATTTTTCGATTCGCTCGCCAAATAATGGGAGTTGCCATAAGAATTTACGTGTTATGTGACTCACCCGGTACGTATACTCTTGCTATTTTTCTAAGATACTGATTCAACAAGTGATTTAATTTTTTTTTTGTGATAATTTGCTAATTTAGACAATATTAAGAAATTGGTTGAGTATAAGTACGACTCTGAATTGTTTTATTGCTACCTACTGATAAGAGGACTACTTACTCTGAAAACCTTATTTGAATGTGCCAATTTGGACAAACTCAAGTTGATCCATCTACATATACCTACTCATCTTTAGTGACTCATCAAGAATATTATAAGCGAATTTTATCTGATTTATTTTGTTTGTTAGTTATCATTCATTGTTAGAGTTATTAGTGATTGATAATACGTCCTATCTTCAAATTGATGTATTGGGTATGTTTCTAATCGTTTTCTTATTATTTTTAAGATACTATTCAATGTAAAATATGCCTAACATATGGAGAAAATTCTATGAAATATTCATAAAATGTAAAGACTAATGTAAGAATGTAGTACATAAAATTTACATATTACAAATTTTATAAATTTTACATTCTCAGAAATTCTTATGTTGATAACAACATAAATTTCACGAAATATATCCATAAAAGGATTTTTTATACGCTATCACCTCTTAACATTAATTATATTACGTGAAAGAATTGAATTTAACCATGATACTTTATAAAAACCTATACCTAGTTGTATACGCTTACAATTTTTCTAAAGCATAATTTACAATTGGGTACAATAATTTTTGAAGTTAGATATCCTTTTGTCAATTTTTTGCGGAAAATTATAAGAGTGAAATGTTAAAATGCAATGAAAGTTGCGCGCGCAATGTAACGATAACAATATAGGGTTGTTATGGAAACGGAAAGCAGGAGGGTTTTTTGAAATTATAATTCTAGTTTTGCACACAATGTAACGACATCTGATTAAACCAGAAAACAAAAGGGCTTTTCAA
>JAZBGW010001685.1:0-11593 GCA_037464815.1 Mylabris variabilis
TATAGATGAAAATGCTTCTCGCAGCGGCCTGTACGATTTTAAGTGACACTCACTGTACACTTTGAAAACGGTTTCTGGGAGCTAGTGAATCATTGCAACCAAAACGTTTTCTATAACTCGATATTCTAAAATAAAATTAAACAGTCCTATTTTTCAACGAAAGTATTGTATATTTTACCTTTTTGTAGGAATTAATCACCTAATGTAACAATTACTTTAACATCAACAAAAAAAAACAATATTAAAATCAAAATTACGTATTTTGTCAAAACACTACGTTTGAAAATCAAAATGGCTGCCTAGTGGATTATGTTTTTGTGGTAACTAGATTCCAAAAAGTTCGAAACGGCTTTGAAAGCGACTGTAACGCTAGCTGGTGAGATATTCGTTTACTATTTTTCACCATATAAGTGAACATTCCCTGCTGTTCACTTTCTGTTAGAACGGATCGAATCTGGACATACAACGCTTTTGATACTTTTTTTTGATTTTAATCCCCATTGTGCCCGCATAAACCAGTTAATTAATTAACTAATTAACAGCGGATACCGATTGATCATCCGTTATATTGGAAATATCGAGTGGGATCCAATCAACGATTTCAAACAAAGTGTGGCCTTTTAAAAGCTAGCATCGCAAAAAAATCAATTTGTAGAAGAGGGTGGATTCTATACAAAAAAAAATACAAAGACTTTTTTTATTGTTCAGGTAAAACATAATTGTTTATGTGCAGTCGAGAAAGTGCTGTTTGTAATTTCTTCCATCAACCACCAACAATCTGTTCTTTGCAATTCTCGTTATTGTCAGCATTTTCCATCCAATTCTCTCCCAATCTGAACAAGGGTGCGATTTCGAAACAGTCATACAAGTATTGTTATAACTGCTAATAGCATTGTTCTACGAAAATAGAACATGAAACGTCAGAGTATTGTTCACCAATTTGTACATTCAGCTCTTTACATCCATCGAAATTATTTTAAACTGTATAAACACCATTATCATATACAAGAAATTTGTATAGGTGTAAGGGTTGTGGTGGTAGTGGAGAGGGGTAACTAAAAGAGATAAACTTTAGTGTAGTTTGTTAAGTAGTTTCGTTACAACTTTTGTAAAACTTGTCCAGGTGGTCCCTAAATTCGAATTGAACGATGCAAGTTTCAACGTGAAAAGAAACAAAACTTTCAACAATATCTTTCGATATAGTACCTACTCGCAAATGTATTTAGAACTCGAACAACCACTTAAATTGACTTTATTAATAAACTCTCTTGTTTATTCCATCCGCCTCCAGTTCGTCTTATTTAATCAATCTGAAACGGTCTTAAAATTCCTTTTAAATTTTCGTGCAACATTCATTCTCCATCGTACAGCAACTTTAAACTTACTTGAATTGATTATTTTCGTTTTACACTTTATACACGATCGGTTTATTTTCAATTCTTTTCTTACCGCACAGCCTTTCTAATTCCACTCAGAATTTTCAATTTCTGCAATCTTGAAAAGTTGTACATTTACCTGGTCGGTCTTGCAATTCGGTGTGTTTTCATCGTTTCATAGAGGAAATTAATATGATATTCAATAGAAATAATAGTCGCTATTTTATTTTAAAATGAAACTTAAATTACTAACGAAACTCAACTAAACAACATTATCCTACAAGTAATGTTGTAATCCTATAATGTTACCACCATCAAGGCAATTAAACGATCAAAAAGAGAATTTAATAAAGCATAATGGAAGTGTATATAGTTTTAATGTTCAAGTTCCTCAAAACAACAACAATTTATTTAAATATATTATTAAGGGTTAATTAATTCATACCTTTACGACAACGTATATATTGTGATAGAGAAAAGTCTTGGTTGAAGAATATGGCAAACATCTCTCCCTTCTGATAATACCCTATGAAATATGAATTTATTCCACAGAGATGTGCGTTTGTTTATGGAAATCTAATACAGATATTTATTGGAATAGGAAACCAACCAAGAAATTGGCGAGAGAATGAAACTCTTTTACATATTTCTCTTCTTATTTTCGATTAAAAGATTGAACATTTCAACTTTAAAAATAACTGAAACATTACAACTTGTTCATGGTGCATTTTATCCATTTTAAAAACTATTACAAAACGGTGTAGGTACTTATAACAATATGTAGATCATGTAAGCAAAATAAAACGAGAAATTTACACATTTGTATATCTGTAGAGTGAAGATAATGTTGAAGGAGGAACCACTCTCTGTTTCCTTCCATTTACATATTTGAAGAGAACGTCTTGCCGACTCCACTCGTCCTCTTTTAAAAATAACAAAGGATCGCTGTCATGACCCGGATGTACGTGTATTCATTCCATTTCCTCTCAATGGCCCCATTTCTTGGATAAAATAAATGTTCTTAATATAACTTTATTACCATTACTACTAGTGTTGAGATAATTAATAAGTCAACAATGTATTAACTCATTCAATGAACAAGAACAAAAAATAAAATCATTAACATTATATAATTAGATGAATTTCCTGATAGAATAAATCCCATGAAATTGATCAATTTTGGCATGTTTACAATAAAAATATCGATGAAGCTTTTAACGCCCGACTGAACTATTATACATATATAGCATACTCACCCCCTAATATTCAATTCTGTTCTAAAACAAGCACAAACAGATGGCAACTTTCTCATTTCATCCATCCAGAAATATCAACTAAACAACTCCAAAATTTTCAACGAAACTTTGATATAACCCATTAATAATTAAAATATTCGATTTATATGGCGATATGGGCGTACAGTTTATTTCCATATTTAACGATGATAGTAAACAAGAAACAAGGAAAAAGAAAAAAACTATAAAGCTAGAACTGACCATGTCGTAATTATTGTTGTGTTGAAGAACCAGCCAACTTGCACAAATCCGGCCCGGAATTGCTAAACGACCGGAAGGATGCCCTACCGCAATCAGTTCAGTTTTTTTCCTATTACTTGCCTTTGTTATTATTGTTATCATTGTTTTTGTTTTATAATAACAACGCTGCAGTCCATTACGAAACGGCTGCTAATGGATGCAAAAGATGGAGTCGATAAATGTAATTACAGGAAAATCCAAATGACTCTCATATAGATTGCCGGTGTAATAAAAGGAAATATTGTTGTCAACATTAATTTTTCAGTTGCTTGCTTATTTTCACGGTAGGTAATAATAGATTTGTATTATTAATGATGCGTTGAATGGCTTATTATCATCAATAAAATATCTACACAGATATACGTATAGTCAAATATTCATGAGCGACACCATTATATTTACATTTTGGGCTAATATTCAGCCCAATTCGAAAAGCTGCAAATCTATTTCAGTAGGCCACCAAATAACTTATTGTATTGGTATCTATAATATCTAACAAAAGATCGATTTTCCATTTGTACAACCTCAAATTTTAATATATCGTTTTGTATACCACACCGATACATTTCCATAATTTTCAACGTAGAATAGAAACAAAGAGAATGAATAATGGAAGTAATTAATATTGTCTCGATTGTTTTTATAAATGAAGAGAATCTCAAATAGCCCGCTCAAAAAGGTAATTTTAAACTACTAGCGCTCCCTATAGGATGCAATAACAAACAAATTCACCTTATATTGTAGGTAGCACAATACAATTTACAGAGAATCTGGAAATAAAAGACAATATTTTAAATTATATAAAAATAAATATAATTTCTATTGATTTGTTTTGTTTTAACATTTTAACTGAATTAGAATTAAGCTCAATATTTTAATTTTATAGAAAAATTTGAACTGTCGATCGATAGATGGCGCAAGATGTTTCCGCTTCAATAACTGTCAATTTATGCCATTTCCTTTTTGTACGTGTGCTTACTTCAGAATTGTCGATATAATTTATCTACAATTTTAAAAATTAAATAAAATGGGTTTCCAAAATATTTGGTATTCTCATCCACGTAAATATGGTCAAGGATCACGTTGCTGGTAAGATAAGTCTTTCGATTCTAAAATTTCATTAAAATTTGTCCTACATAACCTCAAATATTAGGAATGCTACCACAAGCTATTTCAAACTCTCCAAATTCATTCTTGAGAGCAATCATGATAACAGAGCTTTTAAAAATTCTATAAATTGTACATGAATAAAGTTTACTGAATATTATTAGATTATCGGATATATGTTTCCGTAAAATCACCCCAATTATAAGACTTGGAGAGAAGGGGTAAGTGCATAAAAGATAGCGGTAATAATGGAACTTTTACCTTTTAAAGATTCTACATGAAAAAAACAATGGATATTCTGAGGAATAATAATAATAATAAATGTAACATCAACTCCCAAAATTTGGGGAATACGGAATCAATCAAAGTTGATTACTGCTAAATGAGCAAGTAATGAGTAATGATTGCAAAATAAGAGAAATTAATTGCGTTTAATTTAAGAATTGCATTCGAGATGATATTTTAATTCTCCAAACGTACTCTACACAAGCAGAGGTTATTTTTTGGGGTGGATTTTGTTGAATTTCCGTGTCTAATGAGCTTCCTGCTCTATTCATTAACAAACGATAGAATTTTCAGAGCCCAGAAGCCCTAATTTTACCATCAACTAGTATTATCTACTAATTAAAAACACTTATCTGTATTGATTATTTATTAAGCAAATGGACTAATGTATTTGTTATTGTTTCAGCCGGGCATGCTCCAACAGGCACGGTCTTATCCGTAAATATGGCTTGAATATTTGTCGTCAATGTTTCAGAGAATATGCTGCCGATATCGGTTTTAAAAAGGTAGTTTTTTTAGATTTACTATTTTTGTTTTATAATAATTTCTTTCTTGTTTTAGCTCGACTAAATTGATGGAATAATTTAACATAATTATGTAATTTTTTGTAAACTAAGATTGAATAAATAATTCAAATTTATTTTCTCAAACATTTTACAAATCATCTAACAACAACAACCTTAATAATCAGTCTATATGAAAATTACGTAATTCTGTTGATAAAACTTCGGGCAGCATCATCAGGAACTACTCTCTGCATCAAAAAAATCATATTATTATTTCTCTAATTAGTGTTGCTGCGCTATTATTAAGTTGTAATAATTATTATTTTATAAATTATTACAATACCTACCTGTGCAATCGTTGTTATTAATGTTAACAATGATCGCCTAGGTGGTCGACAGAATTTCTTACCGCGCTCTTGGCAACACAAATTCGGGAAACAATCAAACATTGTATTGCATGTCTTTGGAAAAACATCAAATAGGGGTGGTGGTGGTGGTGTACATTGCATATATCCCATAAAAGTTTGTATTGCTGCAATTCAAGATTTTTTAAATATTTGCTGTATAGGGAAAGAAGAGCATTCATGTGAAGTGAGCTTGAAGCTGAAGTAAAATTAGGGATTTATTTCTGAAATAACTTTCAAGACAAATTCTGTTTAGAGAAAGCGGTCGATCTTGATCTTCATTTTAACTCTCGATCGTTTGCCTTTTTTTTGAAAAATGACGAGAATGAAAAAGGTAATTCCTCCAATTGTAAAGTATTCTTGTGGTTTGTAACTTTATCTAACAATAAGAGAAAAATCAAGAACAGAGTGAAATCTTTGGCCCTGTCCTACATACGCTAAAAAGCATTGAGGTATCAAATTTTTATCATCGTATACCTTTATGCTTTTCATTTTCATAAATAGAATGATAAATGCATTTTTCACACATATACTCATATTACCTTGTTAATCTACAGTAACAAATCAATGTTGCCCTCAAAGTGTCATACTTAACAAAGGATTTTATTATATATTGTTTTGTGTTATGTAACTCTATTGTACGCCGTACTGATATAAAAGCAAATTTTTAACATTTGTAAAAGATCAACGATCAAAAGTGTACACTTGTGAATATTTCCTAATCTAGTTGAAATAACCCGTTCTTCGACTATCAAATATTGAGCGATAAAATACAACAATCCTGTTTCTTCTAAAAAGAAAGTCCTATAAAAGTTATTAATATCGATAAAAAATCGATCTTTCACTCTTCAAATGCTAAAACAAATCTAATTGGGCAACAGAAAAGACCATGAACAGAGCCAGTCTCTTGAGTTCAGTGGGTCATTGAAATTTGCTCTAATAACTACCGTTAATTACAATTTTTAATTAAGATTTTTACGTAAACTAATTAACATGTTGCGTAAAGTTTTATAGACACGTTAGATTATTCGTAATAAAAGGACCGATTAGAATCTTACATGAATGCTCTTTGTGTCTGAAGTATCTTACGTTGTACGAATTGTTTAACAGCAGGTATACGGTCGAATTTCAGTTCAGCCGTCCGACAATATCCTTGTACGCTACCATCCAACATTGTTTCAGGACAGCAGATCCTCGGCGAGCATTCCGAATCGGTACTGCATTCTTGTACATCAAAAATCTCAGCTAATCGATCAACTGGACAGACACGATCAACTACACCTAACATAGCTGGAAAAAGTATAATGGGAGAAATTTTTGTCAACAAAAATTTAAACAACGCCTCCAGCTATTGTAATAAATCAGAATTGAAAACAGAGGAAAACTTTCACCTTTACGATGACCAAATAATATGGATATTTATTGAATTTTGAGAAGTCGGAAGTTGAGTGATGGACGATTGCGCAAATATGTTGATGAAAAATTGGAAATTTCGCCGTGACGACGACAGGTTTCCCCGAAATCAATTATTTTCTTTGTCCAATTTTTGAAAATAGAAATTGCAAACATTGAAAACAAAAGTTTGAATTGCATAATTGGCCGGGTTTTTCTAATGAGATAGATAAGTCAACAATTGTGAAATTATCGTGTGTGTTTTCTTCTATCTTTACTAATTAAAAATACTTACGCGAATGTGCCGGTTCTAAAATCGGCGGTTGGATCCCTTTTAAGCATCGATTCTTACAGCACAAATAATTTTTACTGAACGTTCGACAATCTTTGGTGGTTTTACATGGAAACGAGAAGATCGGTTGTCGGATATCATCACCGGGACATCGTAGATTCGTGTTTGATTTCTTGATTGTTGGCTTTTTAACCGAAATTGTTTCCAATCGATTTGTTGTGATATCATTCACACTATTATCGTCTTAATTGGAAAAAGATTAGTATAAAATCAAAAATAAAAATAAAAATTACGTTACCTAAAACTAAGTTATTTTGGCAATACGAGCACGAATAGAGAATTGTAAAAATTATTAAAATATTGATGAAATATGAACACATTTTGATTAAACTAATACATGTACTGTAACATTGCAGACTTCTTCTTTGTGGGATGTTAATCAAGTCTCAAACACAACTCGTATGTTATGAATAGAAATAGAGGCAAAATATACTTTTGCTTTCACACGGTTAAACTTTAAAGAAATGGAAGGATATTTCTCTACACTAGCATATAGTGGAAAAATTATCCACAATAGGTTACCTGTATCAATGTTAAATTGCATAACACCTCACCGGCAAAATTAATTTAAATAGAAATAATAAGAATTCAAACGTGTTCTATCACAGTGATCCATCTAATGACAATACCATTGAAAAATTCTAATTGTTACCAAACCAACTTACAATGTTTGTTGTGTTTCAATTTGACGAATTTTTGGGAATTTTTCACGTACTTATAGTAATGCTGTTGAAATTCGGTTACATTAAAATAGAGAAAAAGAGAATTTTTAATTTATGTAATATTGAGATGTGTGAAAATAATTAAGAGAGTACAACACAAAAAAATTGAGGAAAATATATCTTAATTATTTTCAAACGGAAATTTAATAAATTCAACGATCTCTAAAATTTCATGGCATTAACAATACACCGGCTCTTAATCTTTTACTCAATAATGTTCTTCTTTTTCTTCTTCTCATATACGGAAATCTAATAAAAACTTGAAAAATTACATCAAAAACTCGAACACACATACATAATTACCAATGTTACGAAACTATACTAGACACAAAAAAGGTGAAAATAAATAAAATGTCAGAGATAGAGACTGGTCATCTATTGAGACTTTCAATTTTTGTGTGCGTAGAGAATATTACGTGAATACACCTGTTTAAGATCTTCCATTAACAATTATTGTTAATGTAATAATAATAATAGTGCGTGTGTGTGGTCTTACCAGTCCTATTCGATACCCTATAAGCCTTTTGTACACCAGTCATATAAATTATTATTGATTAAGGTTGAACTCTAATGGATTTCCAAAAAATTACTATAGCATAATATTTGACTTAAGTTTCACTTATACCAAGTTTAAAAAAAATCTGCTATATAGTTTTTGAAAAAAAGGACATGGTTTTTATTTTTTATCTCAGAAACTTTATACCAGATTTTGTTTAAACTATTTTTATCATATCTAACAAAGTTTTATTTAGCTTCTCTATTTTCTTGGTTGACTTTGAACCTATAGCTTTCATAAAAAAAAAGATGAATCAACGAAATAGGTGTATTTAATGTTAATATATGCTACAAACCAAGTGAACCATAAAAAATCAGAAATGAAACGTGATACGAACGAAATTATTTGGCATCAGCTTCAATTTTTTCACTAATTAACACGTTTTAAAATTCCAATTTTATAATTCCGCCATATTGCTCCATATGTAAATAAAGTAATTGTAAATATGGATAATAATATACATATAAAGGACGTTGTGGAGCGAGCGCCATCCAACGTTTGAAAAACGTAATAACCGCAGATCTCTCGTAACACAAGTTCTCCCTTAATTATAGTTTTGACGGCTCTGTAAATTTGATAAAATTCAAGATTCAAATTAAGGAACACTCATCTCCCAGATACCAGCACAATGACCGTAAACAATCCGATGATTTGCCCAACGATCTCCTTTTTAATCTCTAGGAATTGTTTAGATCTTCTATTGTCTGGGAGCTCCAAGATCATGCATCAGGAGGCAGTGAAAAATGTGGGATCTTGGTACAAAAACAGTGATTTATAATGAGAATTTCACCATTATTATTCACAAAAAAGAACAAATCACACAACGACAATATATTAGTAGTATGATAAATATATTATGTAAGTAAGTTAACGTTTTTCAATAATTCCAAATAATAATCTATAAAAATATGCAAAATTACGCAAAAACAAAGTTACAACAGTCAGGGTAATTCTTCTATCACAAAAATCAATTGTCTAATTATCCGAAATTAATTAACCTTCCGGACGATTACGTGCCTGCAATTGGGCACTTAACACCATCAATTTCTCACCTAATTTTGCATTGTGTTCTTTTAAAAATCGTATTAAATCGGCTTGTTTCTGTAGGAAATCATATAATTTATCACCAGCCAATCTGGAACCGACTTCTGGTACATCTAATAGAGTACCACAAGCGTTCCATTCTTCTTTCTGAACATCCGGTGGGGCTCGTTGTTTGTTGAAACGATGTACACGAACTAAATATAGTCGGTATAATGAATGATAATATTTTAAAAATTATAAACAATTCTTACTAATATAGTCGATATTGTTGCTGGTTATTGCGCAGAATTCCACTGTTATAAAGGCACATAAATAACTGATTGGTGAAAGTAAGCCGCCTGTTAAGCATTTTTCGGCGAAATTATCTGGATAGAATTGTTGGATAATTGTTTGTATTGCCATAATTAAAGCACTCCAAAGACTGACGATATAAATTGGAAGACGATGGTGTGCATAAGTCTTATTGTAGAAGTCTAAATAGCCCAAGATTCTAAGTTTATAATGTTTTTGTCGTGCAATTTGGTCTACAATCTTTAAAATTTAATTAGATAGATAGATTAGAAGTTAGAGAATCCGGACTTACTAATGTTATAAACCATAATCCCACATGTAAGTAAATTATTATGAAATATTCTCTACATCGATTACGTTCATCTGGATGTTTTATAGCGAATGATATAGCAATAATTTCCAATATTAATGTAAATAGAAGATGAAAACTGAATATTGGAATTGTACTTAACGGTCGGAAAGTTCCATATGATTCTAATATCGGTTGTAAATATTCTGTATCGGCCATATTTACAGATTCACTAAAAAATGTAGCACCCTGTATGAAATAATTTCTATTTTTAGAACAAGAATTCTTAAATATTCTGTATATATACATTCTTTTCGCATTAATAATCATTTTGAGGTTATGTCTGTATGTATATATACGAACAATTCTTACCCCTGAATTTGTATTAAAACTTCTCGATAAACTGACCATTCCTTATTGTTCTAATTTAAGATAAAGTATCTACGAAAAAACACAGCGTACCACCATCACAATCAAACAAGATATTGTATCAAAATCGGAGACCTTGTCTTTTTGTTTTGATAAGACTTTAACCTTAAACAATTAAATCAATGGCGCGTTTAAACGATAACGTATTGCGAATAAATGTCTAATTAGTAATTAGTAAAAATATAAAGCGACCGTAAACTGTCATATACTAATTATTTTAGGACGATAATTTTATTAAATCATTAAAATGTTTTCAAAAATAAAATTCAAGCTTACTCCAAAATGGCGGAAATTAGCGCTCTTTGTCCACCAACTTAACTTGATAAAATTCCCTACATACTCTACATGTATGTTAAGGGAGAACCTGCCTTATGACTTATGACGGACCTGCTGTTATGACGCTTCTCAAAGGTTAGATGGCGCTTGCTTCACAACGTTTTTTTATATATATTCTTATCTATATTTATAGATTACTTTATTTCCTTAGGGAGTGATATGGCGTAATTTTTAAATTATAATTTTAAAATGTGTAAATTAGTGAAAAAATTTATGTTGATGTCAAATAATTTCGTTCATTCATATCAATTTTCATCGCTAATTCTATATCGTACTTGGTTTCTAGAGTATATTATAATTAATATGCTTATTTCGATATTTCGGTTATTTAATTTTTTGGTGCAAAACCGGATAAATTAGCATTTTAGCATCATCCAAAAAAAAAATCAGAAGCTAAATAGAACTAACTCGGATGTGATGAAGAAGTTTAAACAAAATCTGTCCTCGCATTTTCGAGATAAAAAATAAAATAGTGTAAAAACCAAGGCTTTTTTACTTTTTTTTTCGAAAACGAAACGACAGATTCTTTTAAAATTTGGTATAAGTAAAGTTTAGTTTAAGCTCGGGTAATTTTTTGAAAATTTTTGAATTCCATTTGTGGTTTCATGCCGGTAGACGGTAGAGTTCTACCTTAAATTGGTAGATTATAGAATATTAAAATGCTAAGTTGGTTATGCTGGGGATTAGAATAATTCAGACGAATCCATCATTTTTGACATTACTCGATTCTAGTTTAGTGCGAATGGAGCATTACTCGATTCGAGTTCAGCTTGAATGGAGTGTCCCTCGAATGGAACATTACTCGATTAGAATTCAACTTGAATGGATCATTACTCGATTCGAGTTCAGCTCCAATAAGGAGTATTATTCAAAGAGTTCAGGTCGAATGGGGTGTTACTCTAATCAAGTTCAGCTGGAATGGAATACTACTCGGTTCTAGCTCGGCTCGAATGGAGAATTACTCGAATC
>JAZBGW010001686.1:1864-14323 GCA_037464815.1 Mylabris variabilis
ATTCTACAGAAAATGCGAAATATTTCCACCTGTTCCAAAATAAAATCAAGGAGAACAAAAAAATCACTGTTGGGACCGATTACGAGACATTCTTAGTCGTTTTACATGTTTCGCCTGTTTTTCAAAATTGCAACCTTATCCAAAACGAGCCTTTTTCACCAACTTCCAGATGAGCTACGGGGTTCTAATTTTGTAAAATGATCTCTAGACACCTTTCTATAAATCCTAGAAATATTTTTCAAATCGCTCGATAAACTAGTAGGAGTTTCATAAGAATTGGCCACTTTTAAAAAACACTGTATTATATCGACTTTGTTAAAAACGAGCGTTTTTGACCTACTTCTAAATTAGCTACGAGGTCCTAATTTTGCTAAAACGTTCATCAAGGACTATCCAATAAATTCTTGAAGTATTGTTCGAATTGCTCTAGTATTTTGATTGAAACGGTCGAATTGTATAACCCAGGTTGGATACTCTACGTACAAAGTGTTTGTTTTAAATGCGGTCAATTCTACTAGTTGGTGAGTGATTCGAAAAATCGTTCAAGAATGTGTAGGAGGATTGTCTGAAGATCAATTTGACAAAATTAGCACCTCGTACCTTATTTAGAAGTTGGTCAAAAAAGATCGTTTTGAACAATGTCGCTATTTTCAAAAACTAGCAAAACACGCAAAACGATTAAGAATGACTCGAGACTCTACCAACAGTGATTTTTTTCGTTTTTCTGCATTGCATTCTATAGAAAATGCGAAATATTTCCACCTGTTCTAGAATAAAATGAAAAAAAAGTCGTTTTGCTTGTTTCTGAAAATCTCAACCTTATCCAAAACGAGCTTTTTTTCACCAACTTCCAAATGAGCTGCGAGGCTCTAATTTTGCTAAAATGATCTCCATAAATCCTTAAGATATTTTTCAAATCGCTGGCTAACTAGTAGAAGTTTTATAAGAATTGACCACTTAATAAAAAACATCCTGTATTATATCGATTGCGTTAAAAAAGAGCGTTTTTGATCTACTTCAAAATGAGCTGCGAGGTTCTAATTTTGTTATAATGTTCCTCAAGGACTACTCTATAAATTCTTGAAATATTATTCGAATCGCTCTATTATTTTGATTGAAACACTCAAACTGTTGGATACTCTGTATATGTACAGGGTGTCTGTTTTAAATGTGGTCAATTCTTATTCTTATGAATATATGGAGAAAAACAAAAAAAAATCGAAGTTGGGAAGATCCTCGGATCATTTTTAAAATCTCAAAATGAGCGCTTTTTAACCGACTTTTCCAAATAAGCTACAAGGTTCTAATTATGCCAACATTTTCTCTCTACGAACAAATTGAGTAGTCCCAAAGGTCGGACACCCGGTAGATTATAAAGTAAAAAGAGTTGTTTACACTTTCGCTTTAATTATATAAAAGAAAATCCGGGAAACTTGGATGATTTAATACTGATTTGAATCCGATGACATGGTGGTTGATGTGTTGAATTATAAATATGTCGCTACTATAAGATCACCGCCACGACGGCGTTGTTGTTGTTGTTGTTGTTGTTGTTACCACATCGTCTTCTACAATCGTATAGAATTCGATTAATGATAACAGTTCCGTGTTGTTTCAACTCTCTTCAGTTAATTTTATGTAAATCAATTGCATTTAGTGAAGTCATCTAATGATTAATAAACAATTAGAAAAAATAAATAAATACTAAACACACACACAAAACCACCTGTAGCATTATTGTCTCATTGCCAGGGCCGGATTATGCACAGTAAGCTGAGTAAGCGGGCGCTCAGTGCCCCAAGACGACATTTTTTTCCAAAATTTCGGTGTCCGAAAAAGCCAATATTCAATCATCGATATCTCGCTTGTTTTTTGAGATATTGAAAATTTTTAACATGCGTTAGAACACGCTTTTCTCGGTGCATTCGCTGTCATTCTCCGTTTTGGAAAATTTTGTCGAAATTCCGAATTACAGAGGGAAATTTTGGAGTATGTTTTTTTATAAATTTCCCCACATATTAGGCCATAACTTGGCCAATATTATTTATTTCGCAACTATTGTCAGGCAGTAGATAGCGAATTGAACGCATTTTCCTAATCTTCAAGGCGTTTTCCGATATAATTGTTAGTTTTCCCGGAAAATTAGGGAAAACGTTGAAAATCTTTTGTATAATTTTAACGATAAGGAATTGTAGAATACATTGTTTGGAAGGTTATTCATGGGGAAATTCGTCTATATGCTCGATTTTTTTTTGGAAAAATCGGGAAGTTTTCCAACATTTCATGTTATTTCTACTTATTGAAATTTAATTATTTTGCATGCAAATTTTATTCATTTTGTAGCCAATTTTATTTACTATCCAACAATGTTATTGTATTTGAGATATTTTTTTGAAAATTCTCGATTTTTCCAAAATCAATTCGAGCTTATTGTCGAATTTCAAGATCAATAATATTGTTTGGAAAAATAAAAAAAGGCCCGAAAAAGTTACTATCAAAAGGGACGTAAATCCGACCCTGTTCATTCTTATTTATTATTTGTTCACGAATGTATCAAAATTACAATCATATCGCCTTTAGTACGGATTTAATTGAATCATTCTATCGAATATATACAGGCTGTCCCTTAATTGGCGTAACCACCAATCATTGTATTTAACGAATCGATGCATTACAACTTAATTTATTTATAAAGTGTAAACGTTTCGAAATTTGTAAATTAACATTTTTATTAATTCTAATTTAAACTCGTACTATGATTGATTTATGAGACTATTCAAATATCGCAATTAGCGGACATACTGTATACAACTAGACGATTAGTTTACAATTTTTTTTATTGTTGTATTATTAACAATAAATTATTTTAATTATAATTATTATTAATAATAATTAAGGCAGCTGTCTAATGAAATAGATATTGAACACCTGGATGGTTTTGTGATTTCTGTAACGATTCTTAAATGTCGATTCGTTACAGGTGTATTTACAAAAAATAAAATTTAAATATTCTTGTAAATTTATAAAACACTTGCAATAATTATGTTAATACATTTTTTTTCTAATATAAATCATGACATTTTGGAAATTTATTTTGAGTCATCTATTCTTATCACTTTTCCTGATCTTGGTGTTTAATATTTATTACAAAAACATAACACACATTGTTGAAAAGTTGAAGAATGAGGTAATCATGACACACATACTAATTAAATGGGAATGAAAAAAACGATAATAATAATAATAATAATAATGAGAGATTATCTTTTTTGATATTTACTATCTATTATCTTCCCACCGATATCCACCTTGTTTGGTGAGACTGGACCCGATTTTAATTAAAAATTGAAGAAAGCCAAAAAAAAACACAAACACAACACGAATTTACACCCTCGACAAACACACACAGCATGCCTTTATTTGTATACTAGCGATGATCGAATTTTGTGTTTCGCATTTTTATAAATATTTAAATAACAATAAGGAAAAAATAAGAATTACATAATCGGCATTTCATTCATAAAATTCGAAATAAATTTAAAATGTATTTTGTAATTAGTGATTTGTTATTATTACAAATATCACAAGTGTTGATCTTGAAATTATAAAAATCCGATTTGCATAAATCTACAATTAATTATAATTCATTATATAAGTGGTATTATTTTTTTATTTTCGTTATTATCCATTAATCAGAATAATGCAAAAAATAACCGGAAATTGTTAGCTTACCTTGTAATTTTCCACAAAAATATCAAAAATCACATTAGCACTATAGAAATTTTGTTTGAAAGCTCTCTTTATAGCCGACTCTAGAAGGGCAGAAAGCTCAGGATCGTCTCTTCAGTTCAGTAGTCTACCGTCCGCACTTTTCTCCAATCAAAAACACACAAACACCGCGATATAAAACGGTGGTAAAGCACGTGGTGGCTTTTTGCCTGGAATAAGTTGCGCGCAGTCCAGTTTCTTCTTGTTTGTCTCAACAACACGTTTATTTTGTATAAAGAGAGAGCAATGTGGGAAAGGCGAGAATGGAAAAGTCTTTCATGGGGGCGCAGTCTTACGTCGACGAGCCCCCCTACTGAACAATCAACACCTACTACAATATAATAGACGACGGCCGACAAGGAGCGAATATTAAGGGGAAGCTGGAGTCCGGCCTCTATTCGATTACCCATTTTTTTTTAAATCGCGCAATTTCTACAATTTTCAGGACAAAAAATCGTACAACAGCTTGCTTGAAAGTTTATTCATGCTCGGAGGGTGCCCGAAAAATTCAATTTCGGAAAATCAAAGTTGGAAAATTTTTTTTAATTTTTTCAATTTTCCAAAATTGGATTTTTCGAAAACCATCTGCCCTCCACCCTTAAATAAGCTATCAAATAAGCTGCTGCACGATTATTTATCTTTAAAATTGCGCGATTTAAAAGATTTTATGCTCCGACATTTTCCTTTGCACTTTATAATTTAGTGAAAATTTTCCAAAATGGAAAATTCCGTCGAATTACAGCGCTTGAACATCTTAGAAAACAAGCGAGAAATCGATTATTAAAAAAAAAGAAAAATGCCACTTTTTCGGGCATTGAATAGAGGCCCAGACTCCAGCATCCCCTTAATATACAAATAAAAAAAGAACCGGCCCCCAAACACATAATTATTAATTTGTCATTTTATTATTATGTACCGTAACTAATTACTAATTACATACAAATAAATATTTAAATAGTTTCTATTATTCTTAACTGTAATTCTAACTAGTCTTATAATAATTACCATTATGAGTTTTTGAATAATTTCTGGATTTATTAAGATAAATATAGTGGTGATGACATAACATCAAGATTTATTAAATCAACAAAACAAATGGGATTAGATCGTTTTTTTGTTGTTATTTTCGGGTAATATTCTAAAAATAATAAAAGAATTAAGAAAGAAAAATGATGAATGATTGATTGATTATCCATAAGTTTTTTTAGATCTTTTTCTATTTACAGTAGTAGGTGGAGAGACTTTTGTTGTGTAAATAAAATTTCGTTCAATTGGAAATTCCGTCTTCTACCACCAGGTCCGGACTGGCTACGGGGGACCAAGCAATTATTTCTAAAAAAATTATTTAAAATTTAGGCGATGTACAGAAATTCATGATATTTCTGTAAAAAATACCGAGTTGCTTTTTTAAAAGTACCCAATTCGTATAAAACTCCTATTAATTGACAGACGATTCGAATAATACTTTAAGCATTTGTAGGCCAGTCCCCGTAGCTTATTTGCAAGTTGGTCAAAAAACAACTTCTTTTCGGCAGTGTCCAAATTTTCATTACTCAGCTGTACATGTAAAATGACTTGAAATGACTCAAGGATCCTCGTAGAATAGTTTTTTTTTTGTTTTCAGCTACTGTATCCTGAAAAAATTGAGAATCATTTTTCTTGGATATCGATCGTGTAAAAAATTGAAATGCACTAGTTATGCGCCGCTTCAATTGTTCTATTTTAGTAGAGCTTCTGTTATCGAATAACAAAAAAATCCTTGGCATTGGATACTTATAATCAAAAAAATATAGGCGACTCCACCACGTTAAAAATCCTTAAAGTTTTATTCGAATCGCCCGTCAACTAATAGGAGTTTCTTACGAATTGGGTACATTTATAACAGCAACGTGGTATTTTTGTTGTTTTGTCAACCCTCTACTCTTTTATTTTAAATGAAATAGCGCTTTTTATTGCATTTTTGAATTCTATAGTTAAACTTTTATGGTCCAGCGCTAACAATTTTCAGTTATTTTGACTTTTAGTGAAAATTTTAAATTGTCTGAAAGAAAAATTAATTTCAGCTAAACGCTGAAAGACAATTGAATGTTTTTGAGCTTTGATAGAAATTGCATCATTTGTGCTACTTGATTCCCAAATTTCAATTTTTCAGTTCTACTAATCTCAAAAATATGGATATTTTAATCGAACACTGCAAAATTTTAGTTTATACTAACAATAAAAGTGAAAATATCTGAAAAACCTCGCCACACTACACGTTACATTATCAAACTTATCTTCGATTTCATCAAATAATTCAAAAATCCAATAAAGAAACTAGAATAACGAAAACAAGTTCAAGGCACACCCGGTATTTTTATGTATTCCAAAAGGATAAAAGACAATTAGATATACATATTGTTCCAGTCCGGCCCTGTCTACCACCACCCAAATTCAATTATAATTCAACAATCAATGTCACCTCAAGTGCTTATAATTATGGGTGAAATATTAGCATTTATGCATTTTTTCTTCTTCTTCTTTGTTTGTTTTGTTTGTTTGTAGTAATCCGGAATTCGATAAATAGCTTGTACGTGTTGATTTATAGTCATTTATTGGATTGTGTATCGAGAAAATTCTCGTGTAAGCAGAATAATGAAAGGAATGTTATCTTTAATTCTATGTTTACGGTTCGTATTCTACAACTTTGATAAATGACTGGGTTCGTATTCACAGATTCTTTAGAAATTGGCGATTATACTCCAGTGAAGCCGTGTCCACATCTAACGAACGAATGCGAATGAACGAAAATGTAAACGAACGCGAACACGAACAACCATCACGAACAGTTACCGATCTCATGTCGGTACTTTAAAAGAAGTTGCTCGTTTGCCTTCGTTTGTTTTCGTATAGTATGAATACGTTCATATCATTTGTTTCTGCTCTCGCATGCTTGTTCCTGTTCGTGAATGTTGGTGTGGATTTATTGTTTCGCGTTCGTTCGTTACATGTTAACTTGGTGTTTAGATACAAGAGAGCTATATCTATCTATCTCACTCTCTACAAAACCGAATGATTCAATTAAAACGAAAAGTTCTTATAGTAACTCCAATTATTTGGCGAGCTAATCGAAGAATATTTCAAAGATTTATAGGAGGGCTCCTAGAGAACATCTCAGCAAAATTAGAACCTCGTAGGTCATTTGGAAGTTGGTCAAAAACGCTCATTTCTGAGGATGTTGCGATTTTCAAAAACGAGATAAACAAAAAAAACAATTAAGAATGACTTCAGGATCATCCAGACATTGATTTTTTCGTTTTTCTCCATTTTCTTCTGGAACAAATGGGAATGTTTCGCAGTTTTCGTAGAAAAATATCAATGTTGAGAGGGTTCTAAGGGTATTTTTAATCGTTTTACATGTTTAGTTCGATTTTGAAAATCGCTACCCTGTCCCGAACGAACGTTTTTTGATCAACTTTCAAATGAGCTACGGGGTTTTAATTTTGCTAAAATTCTCTCTAGGGACTATCCTTCAAATCCTTGAAATGTTTTTGGAATTGTTCGCCAAATAATAGAGTTGTTGCAAGAACTTTTCAAGTTGTGTATAGAATTCACAGAATTGGTTATTTCTTTCGGTTCACTACATCTTGCCTAGCTTTAAACATTTATGGTTCCAAGGGATAGGAATTCCTTAACCTAGATTCTTGAAACAGGTCAATCACCCTGTTAAATATTAACAAATTTTCAGACTTTTTTCTTGCAAACGAAAATTAATTTGTCAAATATTGCGCAATTTCCAAAAGTTGACGTCAATTTCTCTTATTTTCAAAAATTGAAGAAAGGCGCTTCCACATCCAGTGGAAAGCCCTTCAAGAGTTGTTGCCACCGACCATATTTACGTGAAAGACCCTGTATACAGGGTGGTTTTTTTTAAAGTAGTTAATTCTTATGAAACTCTTATTAGTTAGCTAGCGGTTTTAAAATATTTCAAGAATTTATAGGAGATCATTTTAACAAAATCAGAACCTCGTGGCTCATTTGGAAGTTTTTCAAAATATGTTCGCTTCTGGCGATGTCGCGATTTTGAAACACGCAAAACGACTTAGAATGACTCAAGAATCTTCCCAACTTTGATTTTTTTCGTTTTTCTCTATTTTATTCTGTAACAGCTCGAAATGTTTCGCATTTTGTCAAGAATGCAATGAAGAAAAACGAAAAGAATCACTGTCGGGAGGGTTTTTGAAAATTGCAACATTGTTTAAAACGAGCATTTTTTGACCGTCTTGTAAATAAACTACAAGGTTCTAATTTTGTTAAAAGGGTCTCCACGGCTTCCCCTACAAATCCTTGAAATATTTTTCGAATCGCTCGCCGCCTAGTAGGAATTTGGGTTATACAGTTTGCCCGTTTCAATCAAAATAATAGAGCGATTCGAATAATACTTGAAGGATTTATTGGGTAATCGTTGAAGAACATTTTAGCAAAATTAGATCTTCGTAGCTCATTTAGAAGTAGGTCAAAAATGCTCGTTTTTAACGAAGTCGACATAATACAGATGTTTTTTTAAAAGCCATTAATTCTTATGAAACTCCTATTAGTGATCGAGCGATTTGAAAAATATTTCAAGGATTTATAGAAGAGTGTCTAGAGATCATTTTACCAAAATTAGAACCTCGTAGCTCGTTTGGAAGTTGATGAAAAAAAGTTTGTTTTGGATAAGGTTGCAATTTTGAAAAACGGGCTAAACACGCAAAACGACTAAGAATGACTCGTAGTCTCTCTTAACTTTTTTTTGTTTTCCTTTATTTTATTTTGAAACAAGTGGAAATATTTTGCATTTGTCTAGAGTGCTATAGAGAACAACGAAAAAAATCACTGTTGGGAAGTTTTACGAGTCAATCTTAGTCGTTGTGCGTGTTTTTCTAGTTTTTGAAAATTGCAACATTGTTTAAAACGAGCATTTTTTGACCGACTTCTAAATAAGCTACAAGGTTCTAATTTTGCTAAAAGTATCTCCAGGGTTTCCCATACAAATCCTTGAAATATTTTTCGAATCGCTCGGCGGCTAGTAGGGATTTCATTAAACAAAAGACACCCCGTAGATATTGAAAGAGATCAAACGACACAAAACTTCCACTAGTTCTTTACATTATTCTTGTTTTTTTTTGGGCCCCATTCACCTATCCTGGCTTGACAATATATAAAATATATAACTCTACATGACGTATTTTTCCTGAGTAATGGTTTTTCCTGCTAAGTTCTCTGCAACATAAATAAATCAGGAATGAAAATTGTGGAATCCTGGCTGGACGAATAAACAAACCAGTTTCAGATCATTTGCCAAATAGTCAATATCGATATTGAAGAAGATAAAAACGCCGATCTTTTAAAACTGTTGGAATTATTTATTAAACTATTGTTCCCGATGAAAAAAACAAAAAAACAAGCAAACAAATAAGATCAATTATTGATAGGTAATCAAATTAAAATATATTCGTGAATCTGTAAACTAGATGGCGTTGCGGGATTGGAGTGTTGTACTTCCTGTAATAGAACTAGTCTTAGTTGATATTTCGATCAATAGATGGCCGATTGCTTGGTAAATTACTATTGTAATTTTAATAGTTTTTACGTAAAACGAAAACACCATCAATTATTCCCGGTAGATTTTTCGGTCGGCATCTTGTCGGTTTCATAATTTCGTATGTTGTAAATTGGTCATATTTTGTTATGCGTGTAATTGCATAAAGGACATCAAATGGGCATTCGCATTCAGTCAGGTCATTTAATATGGGCGATGGCCATTCGCAATCATTTCGACAATCGCCAATCATTTGAGTTTCAGGTAATTGGATGCAATTGTTATAGATTAGTTTTTCTGAACAACAATCCGATGATGAATTTGTACAACAACAACTCTTAGCTTTACTAGGACACGAACAACAAAGCGATACGCTAGTCGCCTGTTCAACAAACGAAAAAAAAAAATCAAAATTTACACAAAATATAGCAAAAATTACCAGTATTCTAGGTTCTTCCGTTTGTGTAGCTCGCGCCGCGACCTGAAAATTTAACGTTTCAGTAATGATTGATTTTTATTGATTAGAATAGGTTTTGTGACTTTATTGCAACGGAATCGACTGAACAAATTCAAAATGAGATTAATAGTGTTTAGGATAGTTTGATCAATAGTTGGTCCAAAAAATCCACCATAAACACGCAGACGACAATCACAATCTAGACCTGTTTGGTGACGAATTAAAAATCTAATTAATATTTCGTTAAAATCATTATTATTATTATTATCTTACATGAATCATTATTATTTATTGATATTTTTCCTGTAGATTTACAGCATGGAGTATTTGTTCGCATGTTTTGCTGTTTTTGTTCAGTATAATGCTAGAATTTATCAAAGAATTGACATCTAATCGAATCAGTTTTGACAATTACATTATACACAATTCACTATCGATTCATTTAATCAAGCCCCACGGCTACTATGATGATTACCAGGGCCAGGCTAGCTTTGAATAAGTGGCCCGATCGCTGTTTAATACGATTAATATGAGTGTTTTTTACAAAATTCGATACTTAAAAATAGGGCCGACATAATTAATGTGAAAATTATACCGAGTTGCTGTTTTAAAAGTAGCCAATTCGTATGAAACTCCTATTAGTTGGCGGACGATTCGAATAATACATTAACGATTTGTAGGGGAGTCCCTAGAGAACATTTTAGCAAAAGTAGGACCACGTAGTTCATTTGCAAGTTAGTCAAAAACCGACTGACTCAAGGATCCTCGTAAAATAGTTTTTTTGTTTTCGGCCACTGTATCCTGAAAAAATTGAGAATCACTTTTCTTGAACATCGATCATGTAAACAATTGAAATACACTAGTTATACGCCGCTTCAGCTGTTCTATTTTTATCCCAATCGGTACGAGAGCTTCTGTTATCGGATTTATTTACTAAAGAAAAATTCGATACTTATAAATAATAGGGTAAAAACGAGTTCAATAATTTCAATGTATGGTTTAAACTGGGTATGGTTGAACCACAAATCATAGAGCTACCCTGATAAAGTTAAAACCGGCTTAAATATTCTAGAATTGTCTTAAATTGGGTCTTTAATTGTTGCGACTTTAAAGAGATGCAATTTTCGTTATTTAGAAAAAATCGAGATTTGAATTGTTTCTTATTTTCATTTCTCTACTTTAATTAAAAAAAAAAGACAGATAATAAACCTGTGCAGGCAACTGTCTACATTGAAGTCACGTATTACAAAGTGTTTTTTCTTAAATAAAAAAACTTTGAATAGTGCTAGATAAACAGTATTTTCCAGTCATGTTCAAACGTTTCTTCTTACTGTCGACATGTAAATTACGTGCTGGAATTTTAAAGACCAATAACTTTTACAAAAAAAATATTGTGTTTTTGGTGAGAAAATGTAAATTTTGTAAAATTCTTCTGCGGACCAAAATCTATGCCTTGGCCAGGAGTTGAGAAGCACTGGTTTATAGACGTTTTTAAACTAGAAAGTAGGCATATTCTTTCGTACAAAAGACTAAGGGTGGGTGGTAATAGCTGCAATCGTTTTTAATTTTTAGACCACCTACATTCCCTCTATCTTTTTCTAACTAATATGCAAGTAGTATCTATAGATGGGCGGAACCGATGTTTTTCCTATTTTTGGCGCCTATAGTGTATAAATCATGTTACACAGAGATCTGGCCATTTACTCAAAGTCAGTCCGCCCCTGATAATCATCATAGTAGCCGTGGGGGTTGGTTAAATGAATACCAATCGATACTGAACTGTGTATATAATGTAATTGTCAAAATTGATTCGATTAGATGTCAATTTTTTAATAAATCCTAGGATTATACTGAACAAAAACGATAAAATATGCGAACAGATACTACCTCGAAACGTACATCAAACATATCACTAAACAATAAGAATTCATGTAAGATAATAATAATAAATTTAATTAAATATTTATTAAATTTTCCATTCTTCACCAAACAGGTCTAGATTGTGATTGTCGTCTAAGTGTTTATGGTCGATTTTTTGGACCGACTGTTGATCGAACTATCCTAAACAGTATCGAAATCCTTTTGAATTTATTCAATCTATTCCGTTGCAATACTTGCAATAACCGAAATACAATTGAAGAACATCATGAAGTAGTCGCAAAACCTGATGTAATCAATAAAAGCCAATCGATTCAAACATTCGATTTGGCAAAAGAGATTGAACCAGGAAGACCGGTACTGGCTGCTCAAAAACCAATCCTCTTTTTTTTTTGTATTACTGCAAGGCCAAATTTTCAGATCTCAACGCGAGGTACACAAACGGAAATAGTAGAACCAACTGCAGTCTGTGAAAAATCTACAGCACCAATTAGAATAACGGTAATTTTGTGCCCCATTCGAATGATACTCCTGCTAGTAGGGGAGTCCCCAGGGAAGATTTTAGCAAAAATAGGATCACGTAGCTCATTTGCAAGTCGGTCAAAACATGACATTTTGCCGGCAATGTTAAGGATCCTCGTAACATAGTTTATTTTGTTTTCGGCTACTGTTCCTGAAAAAAATGGAGACTCATTTTGATTTGTTTACTTAAGGGGATTCCGGAGCGGCTGGTCGATTCAGCGTGAGAAAACCGTAAATTTTCAAACTGCGATTACTCGCTTGTTTTTCAAGATAT
>JAZBGW010001687.1:0-14314 GCA_037464815.1 Mylabris variabilis
AGTAAATAATACAAAGAATGTGTACAACGAAGATAGTAGAGATTATTCAGTTATTTGACCTCTTTAATATTAAATACCCGCCTTAAATTAATAGGTATAACAACTCAATAGTACATGCTTATGTTAATCTATTGATAATGTTAGATTTTCAACTGTCTATGATAATAGAATACCTACCTATAGTTTGGTTGCTATTTATATTGTACCGTCAAAGAGGAATATACACCTTGCCGAACTTATAAATAATAGATAATGTTTTTTGTTTTTTTTTCTTCTGTTAAGTCTCTTGAAAAACAATAGAAGATAGGATTCCTATTCTTTACAGATGTAATTGGGTTAAGATTTAAATTAACTAACTAATTGGTTTAAAAGTAGTTAGTCTTCTTATTCGGTCGTGTACTTATACTACCACCGACATAGATTTCTTACCACTAGCTTTGATAATTGGAATATACCTACCTACCTACCTACTTATAGTTTGTTCACTCAGTCTATAGATAAAACGGCCAAAATTAGATTCATCATTAAATTTTTATATAAAGGCATTTTGTGGACGTTTATAGTTTTGCAAGTAGGTACAGGGTGGCCTATTTTCGATGGTATTTAAGGATATTATTTCATAACAGCAGTGATGAGGCAAACTGATAACATATTCTCTTGCTACTTTTTCAAGGCTAATCAGATAGTGTAATTAGATTTTTGCTATGTTCTTTTGTGTTCGAGTTATTCAACACTTTTCATTTTAAAAATTGTGTTATTTCTCAAAAACGCTGAGACTTGTTCAAAATTGAATAAAATAGGTAAAATCTGCATCAAAAACTGTATTAAAAGCAATCATAAAAAATCTTATTTTCTTGAAAGGATACGAGATATGGAGCGTCTTCGAAATAATGAAAAAATGAAAAATGTGGAATAACTCGAAAACAAAAGAACATATCAAATATCGAATTATATTATTTATTTAGGCTTGAAAAAGTAGCACAAGAGTGTGTTATCATTTAGTTTGTGCCATCACTGCTAGGATAGGTCACCCTGTACACTGACAAGAGCGAAAATCTATAGAATTTCTCTAGAATTCTGTTTATTATAAATTGAGAAAAATTCGAATAGTTTATTTAATTATCTAGTCAATACACTAAACAGTTTATTGGAGTATATTTGTGATAGTCTAATGCAGCGGTTCTCAAACCATTAACTTTTAAAGGAATTTTTTTAAATTCTTGTGGGGATGGAAAGGGTTACGAAACTTTGCCAGCACCCTCTTGACTAGAGCCCAATAGGTCGTACTCTCATTTCTAGATAAATATTTGGGTCGTATGTTCAAAAGTTTGAGAAACGCTGATCTAGTAAACTTTTTAACCATGATTATTGTACTTCATTCGTGTCGGCTAAAAAGTCACAAATGCTCATGATTAAGAATTGGTTTGTCTTAAAGACAATAGAACTTTTTTACAATTCGATTAATAACATTCATATTTTTATTATTATTAATTTATTCGTTTCGAAAAAGTTAATAAAGTCATACTTAAACGTAAGTTTACCGTAACCTGCCATTTGAAGAACTTCACGGATAATCAGACATGTTTGATGAACAATACGATTCACCTACCATCATTTTTTCAATTAATAATCTTGAAATTATTTCGTCCGACATGTTTGAACAAGTGTTGACCGTTTGATGTAAGTATTTGATCGTCAGTGATGTTTGTTGTAAACGTTTCTATTAAAATCTATAGATTTATAACTTTTAATCATTGCACTAAACAATTTTTTGGAGTAGGTACCTCTAGTTACATCTACAAGGTGTTTCTTACAAATGTGGTTAATTATTATGAAACTCCTATTAGTTGGCGAGCGATTTGAAAAATATTTAATTATTTGTAAGAGAATCCCTGGAGACCATTTTAGCAAAATTGGAACCTCCTAGCTTTGTCAAAAATGCTCGTTTCTAACGATATTGCGATTTTTAACAACTAGCCAAAGACGTAACACGACTTAGAGTGACTCAAGGATCTGGAACAGGTGGAAATGTTTCATATTTTTTCTGCATTTCTTACAGTAGAATTTTCAAAATTTAAACAAGTCGACGTTTGTGATTTAGGTAATTGTTAGTTTGTGAAGTAGGTAACTTAATAGAGCTTCTATCAACTTTTTGCTTTTACTTCAAAACCGTGTAAAAGCGAAATCGTGTCGATTAAATACCGTGCAAATCGACGGATGGGTGTATTTTTCTTTTGACCTGTATTGATTTCGTGAAATTCTAGAATTTAAAAATTTCATTGGCGAGAATTTTCGGAATTCATGGAGTTTTCGAAATTTTAAAACGATCTTTGATTTTCATCGTTACCTACTGTATTATTGATATTGACTGGACACACTGTATAGGGGCCCCGCATTTTAAACTCTCGTTATCCTCCTAATTCCCAAGATTTATGTGTCAAAATTTACAATTTTACAAATTCTACTATCGGTTTTTATATACATTAGCTCAATTCAATTCCAGAATTGTAGTAAAAATCGTAACAATTAAATTAAAATTGATGAATCCTTCAATTGTTGTTTATTTATTTCCACACAAATTGAAATATCAGAAAAAAAAGGGTTAATTGTTATTAATCGAACTTAATTATCGTTGATTAGATAGAATTAACGGAGATACTGGTAGACTTGATAATTCGCATATTTCACCAAAAATTCATCCCCAATTCGTCCGGATTTAGATTTTATTTTTCCGATTTAATCGACAAATTGTGATTGTTGTTTGGTAGTAGTATCAAGGGTGTGGGCGAGGTCGATTTATAAATTTTATCATAAATAATAGTGTCTCCACAGGGCCACCGAGGACACAGTATTACTATAGCGTTGTAGGGAATTGATTTATCATGGCGGCCAGCAGGACGCCACAACAACATTACATTCATATTAATATACAGTTCCATTTTAATATTGTCACCAAGTATTTATAGAGGCATTTGAATATTTACCTTTGGTTAAACAAAATAGAGAAGAAGGAAAAAACAGAACAATAAAGGATGGTGATTGAAAGTTTCGGTTGTTGGGATAATTTAAAGGTTCAATCGACGTCGGTGTCTATTTTTTTTTTGTACCTACTACTTATTCCAGTTCACTATTTCGCCACTAATCAAAGACCGCACCTTTTACCCATTTTACGATTATTGCAAAATTAGATTGCCAAATTTAATTAAAAAACGGACAAACAATACCCCATTCAATAATAAAAAGATACATAAAAATGGTAATAAAATAAACAGAAAAAAATTCCATTATGGTGGGCGACGACGCAATGGTGAGACGGTAACGGGGGAGAAACAAGAAAATTATTGAAAATAGTTACAATCAATGACTCATATGAATGTAAACATTACCCAAGTCCATCTCATAATGCAGTTATGAACAGAGTGGATAATTACAATGTAAACAATACCATTAGTCCGAAGAAATGGTATGGATTAATAAATGGGTCTGGTTATTATTATTATTATTATTATTATTATTATATCTTGGAATTTCTATTGATTTTTCATATTGTTTGTCGTTGTTGTTGTTGTCTTTCAATTCGAATCGTATACAGGTTATACAGTCTAGAAGACATAACGAAAGAAAAATTAAATATTTTCAAAACAGATAGTTACAATATAACCATACATATAAATTGTCAACTATATAAGAGGATGGAATCAATCAAAACGTTGAATGAATGATGATCGATTTAGGATTGTGTTAGTATTGAATGGGGGAGAAAAAAGCGATGGTCTTGATCTTTTATCAGTGGAGGTCTCACGGAGTGAGAGAGAATGGTCGTGTTGTAACCGATTCCATAGTTAGATTATTTTAATCGAAATCCACTATTATACAGTCAATAATAATAATAATAATAATAATAATATAGAAGAAGATGGCGAATAATATAAATAATAATAAAAAAGATACACGATAGTAATAATAATAATAATAATAAGAATAATATCGAAAAATTGATTCATTTATATTATTCAGAAAAATGATCTAGACGAGATTAAATAAATATGTAATGGTAATAATAAATGATTAAAGATTTAATATCCTGCTGTTATAACATGGACACGATGCGAAAAAATCTTTATTTGAAATATTGTTGTGCTTTCTTTTACTGTTTGTTCTTTAAGGTGGACTAGGACGTATACAATTGAGATAATCGCCTTATCTATACGAATGAAACTGAATATGTATATTGGAAATTCTGCCACCGACTCAACTTTTATTAGTGAAACCGTATTTTTGGTCGTTGATCGGCTGTAGAACGAGATTTGATACCCATATCTCAGCATTGATTCCCAAATAATATCGAATATTTCTTATTTTTGAACGGAAACGTAGATCTAAAATCAACTATTGTTTGCACTCGGATTTTTCCAAGGAAGCGGAATATAAACAACCCTTAAATTGTACTTTGCACCAATGTAATTAATGAAATGTCTGAATTCTTGTGACTTTCTTATAATTTTTTAATTCTTCGTTTATAAAAAATCGACTTCATGGGGAAACTGGAGGCCAGCTTTCTATTCGATTACCGAAAAAGTACCAATTTTTAATCATCGATTTCTAGCTTGTTTTTTGAGATATTCAAATGCTGTACTAGCGTTGAATTGGGCGATTCACGGTGCATCTGAAAAAGTTTCTCCATTTTAAAAATTTTCACTAGATTCCAAAGTGCAGAGGAAAATATTGGAGCATGTTAATTTTTTTTTTAAATCACGCAGTTTCTACAATTTTAAAGATAAAAAATCGTACAACAGCTTGTTTGAAAGCTTATTCATGGGCGAAGGGCAGTTGGTTCGCAAAAAATTCAATTTTGGAAAATCGATTTTATTTTCCGAAACAAACTGCTGTACGATTTTTTATCTTTAAAATTATAGAATCTGCAATTTTAAAAAATTGAACATGCTCTGACATTTTCCTCTGCACTTTGGAATTTAGTGAAAATTTTCCAAAATGAAAAACTCCTTCGGATGCATCGTAAAACGCCCAATTCAATGCTGGTCACAGCGTTTGAACATGTCAAAAAACAAGCGAGAAATCGATGATTAGAGAAAAATGAAAAATTGTCACTTTTTTGCACATCGAATAGAGGCCGGGTCCAGCGATCGGCATGGCATGGCTTACGACAATCAGGGCTTCGAACCGGAAACCGAAAACCGAAAGAAAAAATGTAATTTTGACGGCAACGAAATCAAGAGCTGAACCGAAAAGAAAAAACGTTTCTTTCGCTTCAAGCATACCATTTAACGCGATCTTTTTTCCCTTTTTATCTCCCCTTTCCCTGCCTGGGCACTCAGAGCACTTTACACGAAGTTGCAAGTAGACCAACCGAGGTCAAAACTTAAACCCCTCTATAGTGGACACTTAAGGATCTGGATGAAAGTGTCCATTATAAAGGGGTATCCATGTTGAACAAGTAATGTTTTTTAAGAAAAAGTGCCGGGACTAATGAAAAAGTGTCCATTAAGAGAAGTTTCACTATATACTTAGTTTAAGGGAGACATCGGAGGTTAAAGTTACCACTGCTAAATCAGTTTTTTTCAAATATCTCTGTAAAGGCTCAATATTTTCAGTGATTTAAAAACTAGTCAATATAGATTCATTAGAGCCATCAAAAGGTGTAAACCGCGCTTGCATCCCTTGTTAAGGGCTAAAGTTATAGATGATTATATTCCATTTTTTATGAAAATTCTTCTGCCAATAGAAAAATACAGAATAAAACACCTGTTTTTTTGTATTTAGGGTTGTACCTTTTAGGCTGAAACTTAAAAATTTGAAACTGAACCAAAAACCGAAAAAAAAACCGCTATTTTGCAGTAACGGAAACCGGAATCGAACCAACACTATTTTTTCTAATTGAACCGGAACGGAAACCGGAACAAAAAAATAACGGTTCAAAGCCCTGACGATAAAGTTTAATCTTCAATCTAATAAATACATGTCGTACCTATCACTGTGACATTAATGTAGTAACGTTCCATTTCGTGTTCAAACAGCATATCACGTGAAAATATAAGGCCTCTATTAGATTATAATTTTAAACTGTGCAATATAATCAATTCTGTTAAATTTATCGTTAAAAATTAACTTGATTCGATTGTGTGTCCATTGGACCGTATAAACTAAATGACAATAGATAACACCTTCTTTAGATAGATAGTGTTTAATTTTAACAAACTTTTATTCGTGTTATCGAAGCCAAAAAAGTCATTGTGTGTGTGTATGTCTGTGTGTGTCTTAAAACCGATAATTAACTTTTCGGGGGTTAGGAGGCTTATATTTCAAAAGCTTATTATAAAATACACAATAGTATAGAATTCATTTATTCTCCATTTCTGTCTTATTGTTTTCCTTCGGTTATTTTGTTTTTTCGACAAAATTATGTTGAACACCTACGTGTTACGTCACTGATCGATCTAATTTAGCCAGGTGGCTTGCACGAAAATAATTCAAGGTAAATGTATGCGGAAATTATCCGTATTCTTCACGCTCGATTTACAAAAATTCAATTGGGATTAGGGGGAATCGGTTATTGTCCGAAATTTGATTTTAATCATTACAATACCAGCTTTCTCTTTGCTAAATCGAATAAAATTGTGCAATAATTATAAAAAACTTTCACAATTTTCGTAATTTTCGCCATCATTAAATATCGATTGTATGCATTATTATTCCAAGAAAATATTGACAAGGTGATGGAATTCGTTGAGAAATAAAGACAACAATCGGTAAATTAAAATGTCTGGAAGTTTGAAAGAAAATGAAAAAGACTGTTTGGCTTGATGCCCATCGCCTTCCAATTTTTTCATATCATTTGTGACGATTATTCAGGAATAAACGTTTAATTATTTGGATTTAGTCCAAATTAGTTTGAATACCGTACAATATAACAATAAGTTTCTTTTCTTTAATCGCAGATACTGGTAGAGAGTTAATTTACAATTGAGAATAAAATAATTCAAATTGTTGATGATGATTCAAAAGTGGATAATAAACCTAAATTTCGCTGACACTAAACGCAATTAAACAATAAAAACAATCATTAATTATTGATCATTGGAATCTTATTAATTGAAGGCTAAATGAATCATTGGGATTTTTACGTAATTATCTTTTAAAGAAAATCAATATTTGATGAATTTTTATTTTATATTGTACGAGATTTGTCATTGTGTCTTGTGTTGATGGAGAAAAGAGAGTCACGAGCCAGTCGTGGGAAAACAGCAGGATTCGGCGGGCCCCCATAGTGCAACTCCTCCAACATATCAATATCTGTCTTGAATTTATGTCGTCCACCACCAACTTGTACTAATTTTAATCGCCAAACAACCATTAAAAAAAAAAGATTACATAAATATTTAAATTAATTGTTTTTTGTGTTAATAAAAACAACATTTTACCCCCACATTTCAAGACTGTGACAACACATCAAGAGAGTAGGAAAAAAGGACATTAACATGTATACATACACATACACACACATCAAAAGCGACTCGATCTAAATTTAAAACTTCAGACTTTGTCGGATTAATTCGCCGGAATGATTCCAATTATCAAATCCAACATCCGGCACGACATATCTTGGTTGATTTATAATTTTATTAAAAATATCGCAGGTTTTTTCTTAGAATTCATTTCAATCTTTTTTCTCATCCTGTTGTATATGTGTGCGTGTGTGTCTGTCTCTGTGTGTGTGTGTGTGTGTGTGTGTAGTGGATTTTTGGCAACAATTTTGATCGATGTCTAGAGTGCAACATGAGACATTTTCTGTTATAATCGCAAAATTGTTTATTTAGTCTGTGGTTTTTATTAATAATCGACGACCGAATGCTGTTGTCGATCAAAATTTCGGCCACCTGAAAGTTTCAACAACTGACAAAAAGACGAAAATCGACTGTAGCATTATAGAAGAATTCTATTTTTAAGAAAAAACGAAAACAAGAAAAAATATAACAAATTAATTATATGATGTCGGTATGCAACGGCCAGGTGAACATTCCAAATTATTGTTATTTTAGTTTAGGCAAAATAAAAAGTGAGACAAACAACCGAATGGGAACTTTCGGATATAAGTAAGTACTACAGCTACTGTATTGGAAATCGCGTGCAACTCACCAATACTTTTTTTTTATATTAAAACATCGTCTGCTTTTTGTTATCAAAAACAAAAATTGGCCAGCAATTACGAAAATTGTTCCCCCTCAGAATAATAATATAAAAAAAAACAGGAAAATTATATTTCAAATTGACTAGTTTTATTTTTTAATTTCAAATAAAGTAAATAAACTCCCATAGCCTTGAATTTGAGAAATCTTCTACTGTTGTCCGGACCGACCGAAAAAAGAGTTCTATTTATTCAATTTTTAGGTGAGAATGTTTTTGGGTAATAATAAAGGCGTGTCTCTCTCTCTATTCTATTCGATTTGTTTAATTATAGAACCTGTCTCTTCTTGTGTCGAGTTGTTGTTGTGTATGCTTCTATCCAACGGGACAATACATTATCGTCTCTATTGATTCTAAATTTAAGGGTGATTCTGTCGATTATATTTAATTGAAACACGTGAACAAATATTTGCAATGTACCCTATAACAGATCTTTCTATGTCTACACGAAAATTCTTCACAGGCCCAGACAAATAATAACAACAAGATCTGAAGGAGCATCTTCAAAATCACACTTATACCGGCCGAGCCACAGAATTATCACAAATTAGCCGGATATTTCGACTGTGTGGCTGCCTCACACCAACATTCACGAACATGAACAAGCACGCGCAAGCGGGAACAAATGCTCTGACGGTAGATTCATCTGTTTTCCGCTAAATTTAATAGAGTTCCCTCTTACACTTTACAAACACGAACATAAGCGAATGGGAAGTTTCCTTTGAAGTACCGACATGAGATAGGTAATTGTCCACACCTAACATTTTAGCGTTTACATTTTCCTTCATTCGCATTCATTCTACGGAATTCTCACCACAAATTAGCCGGATATTTCGACGTTTGTGTGGAACACTCTGTATATTATACGGCGTTCACATGTAACGAACGAATGCGGATGAACATTAAGAAACAATAAATTCACACCAACATTGACGAGCAGGATCAAACACGTACAAATAGAAACAAGTAGATGTACTTATGTTTCGTTAAATTTAATAAAAAGTTCTCGGACACACCATACAAAGACGAACGAAGGCGAACGGGCACATTCCTTTCAAGTACCGATATGAGGTGGGTAATGGTTCGTGATATTCATTCGGGTTTTGTTTACCGTCACACTTTACATTTCTATTCGTTCGTATGATGTGGACAAGGCTTAACGAAAGAAAGCGAATAAACAACAAAAAACCACAAATCTACACCAACATTCACGAGCAAACACACTCGAATGGAAACAAATACTATAACTGTAAATTCACTTGTGTTCCGCTAAATTTGATATAGTTCCCTTTCACACTATACGAACACGAACAAAAGCGAACGGGCAGTTTCTTTTCAACTACCAACATGAGATGAGTAATTTTGTCCAATCTAACATTTTGGTGTTTAAATGTTCGTTCATTCGTGTTCGTTTGTTAGATGTAGGCGCAGCTTAATGACAAGATCTGCGGAGCTCCTTGAAAATCGCACGTATTCCCGAAGATCCACTGAGTTTTTTCATTAGAAATTAGCGGGCCATTCATGTGGTCGGTTTAAGTGGAACACACTGTATTTTATACAAAACATTACAGTGTTTTATAGCAGTCGTACGCACGTACAGAAAAACTCTTTCAGATGTGTTGTGTGGTAATAAATGCAATTTTACTGTATGTGTAATACGAGAAATGACTTCAATAAAGCCACTAGGAGTTAAAGCCAATTTGGATACATTGTTAAAAAAGACGTGCCGGTTGGATTGTGAATTACATACCGGCGGTAGTGGCGGTATATTATTCAGCCAGACACACAAGTCACATTGACAATGTTGCGTGCCCATAAATCGCGTCTGGATGGAGGTGACGACCTAAAAGAAAAAATTTTTAGGTTGTGAAGGAAAAATTAAAAATTTCTGGAAATTTAGAGAAAGTTATCAAACGAACAATGAACATCATTATTATTAATATCAGGTGGGGCCTCTGGTCGTTATTTTTCAATTAATGATAATTATTAAAACAAATAATGTCTTATCTAATGGACATTGTTGTCGACATAGAAAATTATAATAAAATAGACGAATCTTTATTCATTCGAACAATAGTATTTTGTAAGAATTTACTACGACTAATTGACACAAGAAATGGCGACTAATTTTCAGTTAATTTTTCTTGTTATCATCAAAGAAATAAATAAATAACAGAGTAAATATTATGATAAAAAGACAAACGTTTGTTATTGTTCTATACATTATACACACAAACACACACACGGATATTTAATTAGAGACAATATGAGAATTAAAAAAGATTTCAAAGAAAACCATTGCAATTATTTCAACAGCTTGACTGTTCTGTTGCTGTATTCCCAATTTAATTTATTTTAATTATTAATAATTGTTTTGAACGAATTTAATCGATGATTGATAATAGCCTGTGACGATTTATTCAACACCCGTTAGGTGTAATTTTCATATACAGTTTTTCAGCTACCTATAGAGTTTCAATAAATGCGCTATAATTTTTTTATTTATTAACAATAAAATAATTAGGAAACACAAACTACAGAGTGTTTTTTTTATAGTGGTCAATTCTTATGGAACTTTTAAGGGTTAGCGAGCGATTTGAAAAATATTTCAAGGATTTATAGGAGGTTGTTTAGAGATCATTTCAGCAAAATTAGAAACTCGTAGCTCATTTGGAAGTAGGTCAAAAAACGCTCGGTTCTGGCAACGTCGCAGTTTACAAAAACGAGGAAAGCACACAAAACGACTAAGAATGACTCGTAGACCCTCTTAACAATGAAAAAATCTCTGTTGAGAGGGTCTACGAGTCATTCTTAGTCGCTTTACTAGTTCTTGAAAATTGCATTCTTTTTCACCAGGTTCTAAATAAGCTACGACGTTCTAGTTTTGCTAAAATAATCTCCAGGACCCCTCCTTCAAATTCCTGAAATAGTAGGTGTTTCATAAAAATTGAACATTTTAAAAAACAGTCCTGTATTCAGGGTGTTTCAAATCGGGTCGGGAAATAAGACCTTTGATTCTTTGGCTCTTTCTAACAAAACCGCATACGCATCGTTTTTAAGTTACAGGGTGTCAAATAATTTTTTTTAGTTTGAGATATAGTACTCAGATCTTGTCCACGTCATATCATTCATTTTGGTTACTATATGAGTGCTAATTCAATTTATTTTAATACGGCAGTAGCGGAGATTTTCTTGCCCCTAATTTCTACGGCACTGAGAAAATTGGAATTTCGGAGCTACAAATTAAAATGTCATTCTTTTCTATATGTATGGAAAAGGTACTCTTGGTTAAAAGTTCTAACATGGCATGTTTTTGAGGAAAACTTCATTTTATGATGCAGAACTCGCTTTGGATATTTCAAGACATGTATCCGAAAATGAAGAGTATTCTTTGACTCATTTTAAGAAGAAGCAATTGAATTAGCACTCATAAAGTAACCAATATGAATGGTATAACGTGGACAAAAGCTGAGTACTGTATCTCAAACGGTTTCTGAGTTATTGTCAAAATGCAAAAAAAAAATTGAGACACCCTGTATCTCGAAAATGGTGCTTTTGCGGATCTATGTTTATTAGGAACTTTTTTTCTTAAAAAGAGCGAAAGAATCGCAGGCTTCATTTCCGGACACACGTTTTGAAACATACTGTATATTGGAGACGAAAGTGCCCTTGAAATTTTTGGAAATGGGAGGAATTTGACGTCAATTTTCCGAAATTACTCACTATTGAATGAGAAATTACTATTTAAAAAAAAATCAAAATCAAGTAAATACAAGCATTTTTTCCCTTTGGTAATTTAATATCCATTTGTTAAAAAAAAAATTACGTTGTGTTCCCTTCAAAATTTTATTGTACTCTTTTCATCTTTTTTAAATTTATTACCAGTAAACTAGGGAATCCCAGGCCTAAATGTTCAAACCCGCTGAATTGCTCCAATATTCTCATAAATTTTTGATTTTTTTGCAAAGGGAAATTATATTTTCAAAAGAAAAATATCATTTCTGTCTTCATAAATGAGAAAATGACAGCGAGTTTATTACTATCGACCATAGTTAGCTGAAAGACCCTGTATTTTGTGGAAATACACCAAATTTTGTCATTTTACTTGACTGTTTACTTTTATTATCATTTCACTATCTAAATTGTTTTGATTTATTTCCTAAACTTAAGTTGTTGAGTCGTTCCTTTGTGTTTATCGGAGAACATGTGGCATTAGCGATTTATACTAGCAGTTGTCAAACTGTTCACCCTTAAGTCAATCTATTTATTCCATTTTATTTTACACATCCATTATAATTTACCACCATTTTTAGAAAGTTTTAATCCATGATTTATTATCGTTATTTATCGATGTAGGTACTGCATACACTATACGATATTGACAACAGGAAAGAAATAAGGTTAATTTCTATAATTTTTTTTTGTATTTCCCAGTATAATTTCGTCACGGACTATAAAACTGCAAGATGTAAATGCGAAGGTTAGATAGATATTTGTATATTATACAGAAAGAGGAACGACATGTGGTCCATTTTTCGTGGCTGGTCGGATCGGCGGGAGGGAGAGGGTGCAACAGATTTCATCTGGTATTTATAATACAGTGTGGGCCCTTTTTGAAAAAATAAATATAAGATTCAACTATAACTATATAGCACACCAATATTAGCATAAATAGACGTTGACATTTCCGGACCGTGCCCGCTGTCGGTTAAATCAAATTTGGGAACAATACACCACCGCCACCTACACGTAAACAGCATCCACCCCTTTAGAATATGTATAGTAAACACTAAACACAAAAATAACAACATGGGGTGGTAGAGTAATTTTATCAATTGAACGTTATAAACGTCTTCACAACCAAAGGGGTTGATCTAATCGATGAATTCTCCGTTTTTTTTTGCCCCGAAACATTAAGAATTTGTACGGTACTTGGTGTTTGTTGGTTGAATAAGGGTTGAATTCGACAATACCAGTAATCTCTATCACGACTTGCAAGTTAAATATTTTCACATGCATTAATATGGAAATAATCGTAATATTCATTCCTAGAAAAGACCTGTTGTAAAATATTCAAAAGTAAGCTTGACTAATCACGGCATGTTTTCCATAATTTATACAAGTTTCACATTTATTTCTAAGAGTATGTGGAAAATTCGATTATTTTACATTTTAAATTCAGTACTTGTGGATATTTTCAATTGACAATACTTTTGATTTCTATCGATAAAAAAATTGAAGTTTCTCTAAGATTATTCACATAGGTGTAAGTACTTTAGGTGTGGAGTAATTCGTAATTTGTGTCGAATTTTATTAATTTGTGTTAATAGAGAATCGTGAAGTCATGTTCAAAATCAACAAAAGCTTTCCGTTAGTCGTTAATTCATTGTCTCATTTTAATTCGAGTTTTGGTACACTTTTCAAAATTTATTATACCGGGTGTCCGGTCTGGGAGTATCACAATTTCGCCGTTTCCACAAAATTAACGATTCGAAAAATATTTTAAGGATTTATAAAATAATCTTTGGTGAACATTTTAGCAAAATTAGAATTTCGTAGCTCATTTGGAAGTCGGTCGAAAAAGTTTCTTTTATGGTTTTTGTTTTTCTCCATTTTATCTAAAACTGCTGGAAATGTTTCGTATTTTTCTAGAATTCAATGGAGAAAAACGGAAAATTTCAGTGTTGGGAGGCTTGTCCAATCATTTTTAGCCATTTAAGGTGTGTAGTTCGTTTTCGAAAACCGTTTTTGACCAACTTTCAAATGAACTACAAAGTTCTAATTTTAATAAAATGACCTCTAGAGATTACCCTATAAATCTTTTGAATATTATTCTAATTGCTCTGTTATTTTCGTCGGACATCCTGAATGCACAATTTTCCTCGTTTTTCAGCTGAAATGAAAGCGTCAAAATTATAAATTCTCCAATTGGCAAAGACTGCACGAATCAATATTGATTGTGCGAAATTTGGTGTAATTTTTATGTGAAAAGTTCCCATAAACTTGAAATATTTAGCTGTTTCAACATTCTCGTATTATTTTCAATTCATTGGAGAAGGGCTAAAATGAAAATAGATTGTCGTCAACAGGGTTCAAGAACTCAATAAACCGA
>JAZBGW010001693.1:0-14288 GCA_037464815.1 Mylabris variabilis
GTTTCTACAATTTAAAAAACAAGCGAGAAATCGTATGTCAAGCATTCTCCATTTTCATAAAAAGTTTCTTCGTTTCAACAAAGAGGGGGGGCAGCCAAATTGCCCTTTGCACACAGGCGGCTCAATTCATAGGGACGCCGCTGACTGTAAAACATATAAATTAGAGATTAGTGTAAAATCATTAATCTAAAATAGAAATAGAATTCGTTTTTCTTAAAAAAAAAACACGGAGTTAGAATTATGACTCTTAATAGATGGCAGCATCTCTCGAGCAAATTTTTTAATTACAAATTTCCCATAAGGCTGAAATCTCTGTGATACTATTATTCACTCAACGATAGAGCTTTAGCCGACTGAAACACAATAGAGAACAGACGATACATCAAGGCCTCCAACTTTATAAGCTTTCCATTTAAAGTGTATTACTCAGATTGCTATATAGCCAACTAGAATAGCTTCTACTACTGTTTCATTACAATATAACTAGGATGTTGGGTAAAGTGGTGTGATGAGTTTAAACGTAGTAGCAACATACACATAAATAGATACATTAATTGACTTACAATTAGTTTTCTACCATATTCTCTTGTAACAATCGTGAAAATCAAGAGAACATTCTCATCAAACTATCAAGAAACAGATCGATTACACTCGAATTTATCGTTCATAGATGGCGAAAACAAAAAAGCTCCCTAACTTATAAAACTATATTAAATTGAAGTTACGTGAAAATTACCTTAATAAACACAAGACGACCTGAATAAAAACTTGGTCGAAAGCCATAAACAACAACATATGTCAAGAGGGGCCGTTAATACTGAAAATAAATCTAATACATAAAGTATACAGGGTGAAATAGAAATTCCTTTAAATCTGTAAACCACGTGTAGGGCACGAAAAACTGAGTCGATTTATTTAATATAATAAAAGATCGGTATGGCCCCGTTTTCGAGAAAAGACGCCCTGAAAATTTCGCCAACATTCTTAGAGCCACTGGAAGAGAACAATCTGAGCTGATCTTAATCAACGTTCAGTGTTAAATTGCGAGTGCAACAGGGACTGCCAATGATTGTGAGCTTATTCTTTTGTCTTTTGCCTATTTTCTGTGGCATCATACGAAACAATTAATGTAGACCCGAATTTGAAAAGCTACAGGTGCGATTTGGGAACTGCCGAAACGTGCAGCGTCCCCTGCTTCATAGCGTGCAACTTTGTGTGAAACAAGGGAGGCGGACATTTTGAACAATTTTTATAATGATTTCAATGGTTTTTAATCAAATGTGCTGTGTGTACGTTCAATAAATCAATTAATAAGACTTGCCTGGGTAGTTCAATGGAAATCCTAGAGACTTTAGCTCGCTTTTCAAAATCGTAACCTGATCCAAAACGACCGTTTTTTGAGCAACTTCCAAATGAGCTACAAGGTTCTAATTTGGCTAAAATGATTTCTAGACAGCCTCCTATAAATCCTTGAAATATTTTTTCAATCGATCGCCGACTAATAAGAGTTTCACACGAATCGTGTATATTCAGATTTTCATCTCTTTATGTTTATTGTACTCTATTCCACATAGGGATAGTGCGGTTTGCATATTTAAGGGCAATTCGATTTCACCCTGTATAGATTATGAATGAGGTTCTTGAATTTTTGACGGAAAACCCTTCAAAAGCGCACCTTTGTAAATTATTTTTCTAAAAGCATTATCTATCATGACAAATCAACATGAATACGGCCCTGTTTAGACATCGATTTATAGTGTAAAGCGAATATATTGATCAACAGGATATTAATTCGGAAATTATAGAAACTTAAATTAATTTTTGTATCTGTACAGCATTACCGGATGTTTCAATCTCTAGTTGATATATGATAATTTTAGGATATACAAATTTAATAAATACAGTTCACTACTCTAAAATCTTCCATACACAACAATAAATCGATAAATCTATACAGTGTTTTTCGATTTTCCGTTTTTTAATGATCGGAAACTGTGCAGTTTTATCGGTCGACTCAAATCACCAGATACAATCGAAAAACGATTCGATTTACCTGTACAGTTTAAGCCGGACAGATAAATCGTTGTGTGACTGAACGACAAGGATAGACGCTCTAAAATTTAGTGTAGGCATGGTGGGGGAAGCATGCTGAACGGACTGAACCGATTTTCCTGAAGGATTATCGTTCTGTATTCAAATCGAATCCGGAAAATGTGTGTTTTGGGGGATTTACTCAGCTTAAAAAGCAAAAGGTAAGGGTGAAAGTACCTTTACGAATTTTTGGTAATAGGAAAAATCGATGCTAAATTTTAAACTTCTACCATACTGCCGTATTTTTTTTTTAATTTAAATCAAAAAGATCACAAATTTGAATTTCGATCTACTGCCATAAAAAATTATGATTTTTCACAAAGGACAATTCATATCGGTGCGTAGGTGTTGCAAGTTAAATTACATACTATCATTTCACCTTTGATCTTCTCTATAAATTTTCAATATAATTTTTTTTTTTAAACTATAAAACGATTAAATGTATGTAGTTGCTAGTATCTACAACGTAAAAGTTCAATAAATATTCTCTCATATATGTATAAAGTGTATTTTATGTAAATATTGGAAATAAATATACCTACTTATAAGCCCCCCATATACACGACGATAAATCGAGACGATCGAACTGTACAGTTCTGATCTTTCGATTTATCATTGTGTATATGGGCGAAAACTGTACGGTTTTGTCGAGAGATCTAGATCTCCTGATGCGAATGAAAAATGAAATAGATTTGATTGTGAAAACAAATCGTTGTATGTGTAGCAACATAACGAACATCCGTTAGATCCCACAAAACTCTAAATTTTCGTATAAGCACGAGGGTGGGGGAATCCAGAAAATCGAAAGGATTTATCGTTGTGTGTATGGCGAAGGTTATATTCAATTCGGAAGCGGAAAATCGAAAGGTCAGAACTGCACAGTCTGATCGTCTTGAAACATGTAAACTTACGATCACAAAACTAAACCACTTTTTGTGTGGCTGTGTAAAACAGGCCTTTGTCACAATTTAACAGAGTTTTAACAGGTGTATTTACGGAATTTCAGTACGAAATAGAAAATGCAGGAAAATAAGAAAAGCAAATAATTATTTATAGATAAACTGTTATAATAAAGTAAATACGAGGAACATATTATTACACTTGATGGTATAATAATCGACTAATCAGCAAAATTTCGTTAACTTATCAAGCCATATAAATATGCTTTTGTTAAAATATCCTATTGTCATGAGTCATGAGTCATGAGTAATAATAATCTTGTATATACAATAGGTATAAATGTCAAACAAATAAGGCTTTAGACTTTAGAGCTTTCGACTAATAAATAAAATGAGAAAGCTCTAATAAACCAGTGCTGTTTAAAATCTGACAAAAAAACTGTTCATTTAAAAACAAAATTTAAATTTACTGGTAATTTAGGCTTCTATGACCCGGTTCTTCTTTCTCTACTTAAGCTCGCCTTAATACGATCTTGCCTTCAATTGATTTTTAGACATTTGGATGCGGAAGTATACAATTTACTGTAATATCTCAAGAGCTGGTCTCTTCTTTCTGGCCGTAACTGTACAACATTGGAAGATTTCTAAATTTGATACCAGTTATGCCAAAATGACATAATTAAAAAACAACTGTAAAAATATTTATAGAGTCAAAATTTACATTCTCAAAATATTTTTGTTGAATGCCTTATTTATTAAAAACCCGTATAAAAGCAAAATCGAAGAAGTTTAGATATGTGTAGAGTATAAAACGAGGCGAAACACTGTGTGCTGGATTTATTAAGGGGATGCTGGAGTCCGGCCTCTATTCAATGCCCGAAAAACTGACAATTTTTCATTTTTCTTTAATCATCGATTTCTCGCTGGTTTTTTGAGATATTCAAACGTTGCAATCAGGGTTAAATTGGGCGTTTCACGGTGCATCCGAAGAAGTTTTCCATTTTAGAAAATTTTCACTAAATTCCCAAGTGCAGAGGAAAATGTCAGAGCATGTTATAAAAATTTAAGTCACGCAGTTTTTACAATTTTAAAGATAATAAATCGTACAGCAGCTTGTTTGAAAACTTATTCATGGGCGAAGGAGGGCAGATGATTTCCGAAAAATCCAATTTCGGAAAATCAATAAAGTTATTAAAAAATGTAAGAAAATTTTCCAACTGTTACTCCGCTCCGACATTTACCCCCGCACTTTGGAATTTAGTGTAAATTTTCCAAAATGGAAAACTCCGTCGGATGCACCATGAAACGCCCAATTCAACGTTAGTTACAACGTTTGAATATCTCAGAAAACAAGCGAGAAATCGATGATTAAAAATTGGCACTTTTTCGGTAATCGAATAGAAGCCAGACTCCAGCTTCCCCTTAATGATGAATCAAGTATAGCCAGTCTCACCTTATAAGAACCGAAACGTATTGTTTTTAGCATTAGATGAAAACTTTAAAAGTTCGAACAAACAGTATAATAACGTTTAATTTGATTATATCAATAAATTGGGTCGAAATTTAAAGTATGTGGCAATAATACAGGGTGTTTTTTTAAAATGTGGTCTATTCTTATGAAACTCCTATTAGTAGGCGAGTGATTAGAAAAATATTTCAAGGATTTGTAAAGGGGGCCCTGGAGACCATTTTAGCAAAATTGAAACCTCGTAACTCATTTCGAAGTTGCTCAGAAAACGCTCCTTTCTGACGATGTCACTATTTTCAAAAACACACTTAAAGTGACTTAAAATGACTAATTTGCATTGTTTTTCTCCATCACATTCTGGAACAGGTAGGAATATTTCGCATTTTCTCTAAAATACAATTGAGAAGAACGAAAAAATCAGTTATGAGGATCCACGAGTCATTCTTATTCGTTTTGCGTGCTTTGCTCTGTTTTTAAAATTGTGAAATTGTCTAAAATGATCGTTTTTTGACCAACTTCGAAATAAGTTACGGGGTTTTAATTTTGGTAGGACCCCTCTACAAATCCCTGAAATATTTTTCGAATCGCTCGCCAACTAAAAGGAATTTTATAAGAATTTACCACATTAAAAAAAACACTCTGTATATCCAGGTTTATTAATCATGCAGAATTTAAGTTAATAAGTGTTGGTATAAAATAAAAGCAAAATGCAAAGTTCTGGATAATTTCCAACTGAAACTATAATAACAATTAACGGTATAAATTGGGTCATTTTCCATGTGAATTTTAATTAGAAATTACAAACTAAACATACTGAAAATAACTGATATAAAATTGTTCAATATGCAAAATATAAAATAATCAATTACCCCAAAGAAGAAACAAACTTAATAATAAAAATACTAATGAAATGCAATAGTATAATTACATAACTCTAACTCGAATTGGCTAACCTTGTCTTGCTTCTCTCAGTATTACTATTATTATTATTATTATTATTAATTATTAATATTATTATTAGCACTATTATAAAATATTGAGTCATTATGAAATTGAAACGACTATTTCCTCATCAGTTTCATTTTAATACGAATTTTCTAATCCAATCAATGTAGAAATAAACAAATCGACAACAAAAATATGTGTGGCATTAAACAGTTTTTTTTTTAAGGTTATGTTGACATAACCTTAAATACATTTACAATGACATTTTAATATTAGTACAGCGTATATAAAGATTTTATAATAATGTTGAATTGTAATTCAATCAGCATTTACAAATTGGCACATGTCGAATTCAATTATTTTTCAACATCTGACGTGCAATAAGCACATTTCATATATAATTAATATCGATTTTTATTTTCTCTTTTTTTCTATTCTTTAACACTACTGTTGTTGTTAATCCGACCTTTCCAAGCGGTTATTCCCAGTAATTTTTATAATTATAAACAACAACAACAAACAACAGCATAAGGAAGGTCGACAAACTTCCTCTTATCTCATGTAGCATGATTGTAAAAGTAGCATTAGAAAAGTTGGCGTAAAATTACTGAAAACGATGTTAGAACCAGTGGCGGCTTCAAGAGAGGGCTGGTTGGACAATCGCCCAGGGTACCAAGCATATTAGGGGCGTCATTATAACTATATGAATTTATTTTTAATAATTTATCTGAAACGAGGCCGGAAAATTCTCGCCCAGGCGCTAGACGCGCTAAGGACGGCCCTGGTTAGAATTAACAAGTGTTTATCATTATTGTTGTTATCGATAATTTCGCCCATCTGAAATCACTATTTCGTATTATTCGATAAGAAAAATTCTATAACAGTGGGGATGAGATAATATACAACACCACCAATCCCACCAATTCCCTATTTATTGTCGATAGGATTTATGGGCGTTGTTTGATTTTAAGTACACTAACTAGCCCTTTATTGTAGAAATAGATAAAATTAGAAGAAATGCAATACCATGATTTAGTTCTGCAAGAAAATAAATAGGATGGGTGTTAACTAGTAATTTTCATTGAGTAGGAAATTGTAAAAGCTTTCCGTGTTAAAAATAGAAATTGTAATTTGTAATTTTGCAAATAAATTAAATAATTGCTTCAATATTTTAATGTTAATTAGTCAAATGTGTAATGGAAATTAGAAACTTTATAATTATAAAACGGACAATTTTAAATATTTATGTTACAAGTATCGTAACGTCAATCATTATGGTACAAGTCGTGAAGGTTATCCGACGACGCAAAGGCCGAGTCCGATAACACGACATGTACCATAATGATTAGTTACGATCCATATAACATACAAAAAATTTTGTACTAGAGTAAAATTTCAAGAAAAACTCAAAAAGGCTAGTTTTATTTTGAGTTTGACATTTTTAAAATGGAAAAAAAAGTCAAAAAAAGTCTACTTTCTACCCGTTGTTTTTCTAGCTGTTTATAGTATTCAGTATTATAAACTAAATATTACCCCTCCACATGGCCACCCCTTTATAATGGGCACTTTCATTCCGTCCCTTGAGTGTCCACTATAGAGGGCTTTCATTGTAGTTCGTTTAAACGATCGTGTCTAATCGAGAAAATTTTAAGTGTTCTAGAGAGACAAGGACAGACGGACAGTCAGAGAAGGGGGGGGTGCGCTTTATCGCACTTCTATTGTAGCCAAGATTTACTGCGCAACCTTGATTTTGGACAAACTTATTTTGAGTTTACTATACCAAAGATAAGCTAAGGCCTTGTCGCCTTGTGATTTAAGTAGATTCATACGTTTTGATTAGCCAATAATAAGGCAGAACTCCTCGAATCTACCGAAAATGCTTCAATTTTTTATAAGTCACCTTTATGGATGAACACCAGAGAAGTACCTATACCTGTAATACAGTAGGTATACAGGATGTTCTTTAAGTGTGGTCAATTCTTACGAAACTCTTATTAGTTGGCGAGCAATTTGAAAAATACTTCAAAGATTTCTAGAGTAGTCCCTGGAGATCATTTTAGCAAAGTTAGAGCCTCGTAGCTCATTTGGAAGTTGATCAAAAATCACTCGTTTCTGACGATGTCGCGATTTTCAAAAAATAATTAAACACGTAAAATTACTAAAAATGACTCGAGGATCCTGCCAAAATTGATTATTTTCGTTTTTCCTCCATTTTATTCTGGAACAGGTGGAAATGTTTCGCATTTTCTCTAGAGTGCAATAGAGAAAAAACGAAAAAAATCAATGTTGGGAGGGTGTTTGAGTCATTCTTAATCGTTTTACGTGTTTAACTCATCTTTAAAAATCAAGATATTGTTCAAAACGAGCGTTTTTTGATAAACTTCCAAATGAGCTACGAGATTATCATTTTGCTAAAATGATCTCAAGGGATGCCCCTACAAATCCTTGAAATATTTTTTGAGTCGCCCGTCAACTAATAGGAATTTTACAAGAATTGACCACCTTGAAAAACACCCTGTAGAATTGAGCCTTACAACAATGAAACGTGCTGTATACTTTTTTGTAAAATTGCTCAAAATCAAGTGAAAATTTTTAGATATTCTAATATTGTCAAAAAATCTACCCTTTAGCCCTAAAATGTGAAATAACGACAAGAAATTTTCTAGAAAAAAAGAAAAAAGGGACTTCTTTAGAATTTAAATGTGGGACTACCAACTACATTTCGATTAATAAGAATTCAAAATTTATCGAATTAGTTAACTACAGACTAAAAAAATTATACAAGTTGATTTTGGAAAACCAAAAATCCATTTACACGTACCGGGTGATTCACCTAAAACGAAAAGTTCTTATTGTAACTCCCATTATTTGGCGAGCGAATCGAAAAATATTTCAAAGATTTGTAGGAGGGTCACTAACTTTTTAGAGACTGGTTACTGTATCCAAGCGAGATAATGACAATCACTTTGAACAGAACTATCTATTTCATTCTCTACAATTCCATTATATCACATAAATGAAGAGAGACAAGTATAAAATAACCATTGCGCAAGTTAACGCGCAACTATCATAGATGACGTTATGGTTACTGTCTTCGTCTCTACAACTTTTTCTCAAAGATGACTACTCTCCTGGTGGATAAAGACTAGTCTCTAAAAATTTAATGAATACCATCTTAGAGTTATTAAAAAATCGATAAACCACTCTTAAAAAGTGGGGTAATTAAACGAAATTTTCTAGCGATAATTAAAAAAAGAATTCAATTTCTATTCAGGTATCTGTTGCCTTGACAACTTAAGTGAAAATTTAAATAGAAACGATGTCAAAAAAAAGGAAAAATAAATCAAAAAGAATTGATGAACGAACACTAAAAATAGTCCGTGAAAAAAAGGAAAATTAACAATTGGATGGAGGGAACAAAACGAACAAAGTAGGCTATGTAAATTTCTTTTGTTTTTTCCAGTAAATTACCGAATCATAATAGTAGGCGTTGTTATTTAGATTTTAAGGTTAGATTTTTTTCAACAACAAATGTGTGTACGTATGTGTGTGTGTGCATAGGAGAGATAACAAGAACTTATTCAATAGAGGGTAGTATTCTCCCCATTGTTATATGCTCTACCTATCTAATAATTGATCATAAAATATTTATTGGTAATGTTGATGCGACCGACTATTCCTCTCTGAACAGATTCAACAATGTTCATATAAAAAGAAAAAAATAGTTTATGGCAGCATTTCAACGAGTAAAATGTGCCGGAAAAAATATGAGATATTATCACACGTCATTTAATTGAAAACAACAACATATAGAAATTTGAAAATTACACGTGGTAACGCTCACGTTCCAATTATTAATTGAAAAAATAAAATTAATAGCAACACACATACCTCATCCCATTTGATGAATTTCTCACCATTTTGTAGCGCTTCTGGTACTTCGATTGGTCGGAATGAGACGGCATTCGTTGGGGGCCCTGGGGCCGCTCCGGTCCTGCCCCCCGGTGCTGTTGACATTACTGGTTATTGTTTTTATTGATAATCAAAATTATTTAAAACCGGATTTTCTCTAACTACTAGTCACACATATTTCAATACACTTTTATCACTATTACTAAATATTATTATTAATTTTAACAACAACATCAACAACAATATAACAATGTAACAGTAACAAACTCAATAACAATTCTTTAATTTTGTCGTCGTCTTCGTCGTGTTCTTATCGTCTTGTTTTGAATATTTACAACGTGAAAATTCGGTGGTGGTGTTCTTCCTTGTTAGGCGGATATTGTTGTTGATGTTGTTGTAACAATAACAGCTCGATGAAAGTGTAGTAGTAGAAAGGAAAAACTTCCGTTTCGTCCATTCACTTCAAATTTCTCAATTGTTGAACAAAACCAAAGGAAATTCCACCACTTTCCCAATTACCACCGTCGGATAATTTCAATGATAAACGATAATAACAGCATTGATAACGTGTATGTTGTTGTTGATGATGTCCAGCACGATAATCGGCCAGACGTCACCATTTTTTTAAATCTATTTCTTTACGAAAAATACAATTTCTATCTATATTTAATAAACGATTATTTATCCAGATATGACTGCGTTAAATACGGGATAATGACTGGGCTCTAGTGCTCGCTGAGCTGTTTTACGTTCCGCATAGCCTGTTACTGGGTCCCCCTAGCAAAACCACGTCCAAAGCGCATGCCACCAGAATCGAAATAAATATGTGTGTTGTATATACTATAAAGATAAGAGCCAACTTATTCATCTTTGTCACACTTATACGATTTTCAATACACATATAAATATATAGAGGTGCATGTGTGCGTAAAAAAGAGGGTGAGATAATATTTTGAAACACTGTTGCACAAAGACGTCTTGAACAAAAACGAATTTATCTCGCATCATATTGGAGAGAGAGCAGAAAACAACCCCCCAAACCAACAATCCTGTGGAAAACTATCTTATCAGGGGTGGGTTGGTGTTAGAAAAAGATCGATAGATAAATAGAGAAGAGGCTGAACATAAACTGCCACCAGTGCGAGTAGCAAAGGTGGTGGTCGTTGTGGGCAATCGATAATTTTTATTTACAAACTTAACCGCAATCTAATCACACAAATAAACGTTAAAACAAACACAATTAATCGTAATTTATTGTTTAAACAATACAAAGAACAATTAAAATACGGTAATTGTATGGCCGAATTCGCTCTCCAATAATTTCTCATCGTGCACTTTGGTCTGCAATAGAATCGTCTCCAATACACCAATCCTGATATCCATGTCGATAATTTCTGATTTGATCTTCGATATTGATTTCTTGATATTCACCAATGGGGCTGGAATAAGCAACAACAAAAACTTAACTTTCAATAATAAATCATGCCTTGTCCGGTGGAAATAGCAAAAGAGGACAGATCATTATTGGACAGTGTTGATAAATTACAAAAATTCGTCAAAGCGAGCTAAATTCTAAATTTCCGTTCCTGATAAATATTTGTGGAAATGCTAGTAAATGACCAGAAATTTGGGTGAGGGTGGATTTAAGGCAAGATCTTGCTAAGGTGAGCTTCAGCAAAGGAAGAAGAACCGGGGCTACAGGTCACAATACAGCCTGTCTCACCCCAGAGCATCTGTTTAAATATCCCGGAAACCGAGCGTGCAAGATTCAAGTTCGTCAAGGCCAATGTTGCCAACATATCAATTTTTTATACGGCTACATTCACAAATTTACAGAACTTCAAAATGACTCTTAATTTATCGCTAAAAAGTTCAATTAATTTGAGCAAAATCGCCTGAAATACTTTGATTTTAAAATATTGATTGTTGGTGGTGGAATCTCTAGTCTAGACCGCCATTGATTACGTGTCAAATGAGAAGATTAATTGCTAAGCTTAATTAACTAGAAAAATACGAGAAAACATGAAATTATTGAAATAATTCGTTACGTCTATCTATAGTTTTATTTGAATTGAAGCAAATATTATTAGAATCCTGATGATATTGATGATATTGATAGATATCATCAATTATTTGATAATATCACTAATGGCTTATCATCAATATAGATAACTCTTAATGATGTTTGCTATACCGGGTGTTTCATGTTAGACGAAAAGTTCTCATGGCAACTCTCATTATTTGGCGAGTGATTTGCAACATATTTCAAGGATTTGTACAGGGGTCCCCAGAAGGTACAAAGGTAGAGGAAGGTTTTACGTCAGATACCTGCCGTTAAGCTCGACTCTGACGGCCCCCATGGGCGCGGGATCGAGAATACGCCCATTCATCGCCGCTAGTATGATATTCCTAGCTAACAATTTCCATCAAAGCTTCAAGCTCTTCAGCCACCTTGGTTTGGTGGAGGCCATCTATCAGACCTCTACTGTCTATGCCGGTCAGTACCCGAGCTGTTTTTAACTCAGCTGACTCGCCAATGGAGCACCACTCCCATCTCCTCTATTGTACCAGAGCAAGGACCACTACTCCTTACCCCAATATCTGGGATTTTTAACCACTACCTCCATGAAGCCTACTCCAACGACGGCATGCGGGGCTCCCACCTCCCGCACGGGCCGTCGGTCCCCGTGGTACCAGTTGTCATCACTAGTGAGGGGGTCCCCAGACAACATTTAAGCAAAATTACTGCCTTGTAGCTCATTGGGAAGTTAGCCAAAAAACGCTTTATTCCGCCAACCAAGAACACGCATAAACCGACTAGTTGTAAGATAATAGCTCGTAGACCATCGTACAATTAATTTTTCCCGTTTTTTTTTATTTGTATCCTTGAGAAATTGAAAAAAAACGTGGAAAATATTAATAAATCTAGTGTGAGTAACCTCTATTATTTCCTTTTTTAAACTTGATAGGGTAAGATTGTTTATGTTAATTCAGTGTTTATTGCTCTTATTCTGATTTCCTTTGATGTAAAAGTAATAAAAGGCACGTGGTCTTGATTGTTTCTAATATCTCCAATGTCAAGGGTGTTCTTTAAAAGACAAACACTTAATCAGCGTAAGCAATCTTCCCTCATCGATTAAAAACTATTTTGAGAGGATCTTCTAGTCATTCTTAATTCTTTGACGAGTATAATCGGTTAGTGAAAATTGTAACATTGTCGGATTAAAGCGTTTTTTGACCAATTTTCCACTGGGCTACAAGGCCCTAATTTTGTTTAAATGTTCTCTGAGGAAACCCCTACACATCGAATCACTCGGCAAATAATAATAATAATCACCCGGTATATAAATTCACCATCACCGTAATTGTTTATATAAAATTCAATAATAAAAGGAAAATTACTAATGTCCGACTATCATTATTGGGAAAAAATATCGGAAAATACTTACTGCCATCAGTCATCGAACTACCCCGTTCCTCCATTTGTTGCTTTACAGTTTCTAAACGATCATTCAATTTTGTTAATTCACGATTACGTTCAACAACACCACTATTTAAATTCTTATATTTATCTTTGATTTTTGATAATTGATCTTGTAATAGACGATAATCATTCAATATTGTATCCAATTCACGATTTAAATATTTCTCACGATTATTAATTTTATCTAAATTAATTGTGATTTCTTTCGATAATTTCTCCAATTGATTTTTAACAGGTGCTAGAATACCATCGATATTGCTCTCTAATTGCTTCATTTGTTCTAAATGTGTCCGCCAATCACGATTATCATTTCGTATTGTGATTTTTAATTTCGGTAAAATACGCTCCAATTCCAATTTCCATGATTCCTCATCGATTGTTGTCGGTGTTGTTGTTAAATCATTAAAATCATTAAAATTATTCTTTTGATTCATTGTCGACGATATCTGATCGATATGAAACAGATTCTCATCATCTGAATCGTCCGAATAGGCAGCCATCATCTCTTCCTCAACACGATCTAAATTTAACTCGCACTCATCATCGACGATTTCGGCTTCCTCTTCTTTCTCTTCTGGTGGTTTTGGTCTAGATTACGATAGAATTAATTAATTGTGGAGATTAGAGTAAGATTTCAATACTTTTGCCAATTGAAATTTGTCTGATTCAATGCTTGATTGGCTAGATTATCGAGAATATAGACTACATGCTCGCCGACGCCTTGTTTCAATTTATTTGGTGGAAAATCAATTGTAGCCCCCTACAAAATTAACATATTTAATCCACAATAACGAATACTATTTACTCATCTATAGTAATTAACATTCTCTCTAACTACAGTTAGAATTCTCTCGATTGTATCGTTTGGATCGTCGAACTCCTGTGGTGTCTCCATCGATTTGCCCAATTTCCGTATCAGCCAACACGACAGCATTGCAAATAAATAGAATTGCTCCCCTGGATTCTTCGTGATAACAAAGTAATATCTAGAAATATTCGTGCAATTAATGCGTTCAATTATTTACAAGATTCTTACTTGTGTAGAGGCTTCATTTTGATACCGCTGAGAAACTCTTCTTCATAATTCAACAGTTTCAATTTCTCCAACAAATCCTCCATCATTGCAAATGTTGTGAAATTGAAATCTTGTTCTTTTTCCGACACAATTTTCGGTTCATTTTTAAACAACATTTTGTTGTGATTGTTGTTTTCAAAAAATTAAATCAATAACAACAAATTTCACTCTGTTGATAACAGGTGCCACTAGCGACTATCAGCAGCCATTTTGAATATTTTTCAAATAATACCGGATAGATGCCGCCATAGACAGCCTTGTATCTCTACGACAACATTGCCAAATTGTTGAGAATTCCTCCAATTTTAGATAAACACAATTAGTACCACAACCATTTACAATTACCATCGAATATTAATTAAATTCTCTTAGATTATTTCTTTCATCTATCAAAAATTTAAACGAGCCAATGAG
>JAZBGW010001694.1:2959-13535 GCA_037464815.1 Mylabris variabilis
ATGCGAAATGATTAGTCAAAGATTGTTGCGTACTCGTTAAAGGTAACGCTTTTTATGCAGAAAGCTTATGCCAATAAATACAATGAATTTTGTAAATAAAAAACATTCGCGGTATAAACGTTAACGTAAACTGTTTGAATTTTATGGATTGTATCAAAACTGTGCCATGCTGCTTTGCTAATTGTGCAAAATGATTGATCAAAAATTGCCGCGTACACGTTAAGGTTAGCGTTTTTATGCAGAAAACGTATTATGCCAATAAACGTGACAAAGGTCGTAGAAGAAAAACATCCGCCTTATAAACGTTAACATAAACTGTTTGAATTTTATGAATTGTTCGAAACTTTGCCATGCTGCTTTGCTGAATGTGCGAAATTATTGCTCAAAAATAGCTGCTTACACTTTAAAGTTAGCGTTTTTAATGCAGAAAACATATTATGCCAATAATGGTGGTGACAAGGTTCGTAGAAAAAAAACATCCGCCCGATAAACGTTAACATAAACTGTTCGAAACTTTACCATGCTGCTTTGTTCAATATGCGAAATGATGAGTCAAAGATTATTGCGTACTCGTTAAAGTTAACGTTTTCTATGCAGAAAGTTTAGGCCAATAAATACAATGAATTTTGTAAATAAAAAACATTCGCAGTATAAACGTTAACGTAAACTGTCTGAATTTTATGAATTCTAGCAAAATTCTTAAATTTCAAGTAGAAGATTGTTTAGTTATCATAATAAAAGCTGCAAACAGCTGTCGATTGTGTAAAATTCACTAAAATAGATACGAGTAGAGATAAACAATTAACTTTATTCTTTTGTTTCAGATTAATGTTATAAATAAACAAGAAGAAGATGATGACGGGTGATAAAACACATTTACAACGCAACAATAGTGTTTGTCCATCACCAGAGAAACAATTACTTGATGTTGTTAAAAGCAATGATTTAACAACAATTCAAACAATAATTAATACATATCCATATTTGAAAAATTACATTTATCCAGAAATTAAACGTACAATCCTCCAAATTGCATTAAATCAAACGAATATCGAAACTGAAACGATAAAATTATTGATTAATTTGAATGTTAATTTAGACAATTGTTTGCATTTAATTTGCCAATATCCGGATGTTGAAATTTTAGAAATTTACTTGAAATTATTGAAACCGGGCGATATTAATCAGAAGAATCAATTGAACAATAATTGTCTACATGAATTATTGAAATCGGAACGTTTACAACAAAATCCAGATCGTTATCTTGACCATATACGATTATTATTACATAATGGTATCGATATAAATTGTGGTGATAATAAGAATTGTACACCGATCTTATTAGCTGCAAAAAATCAATTAAAATCAATCGTAAAATTATTAATCGATTCAAGTATCGAACATATTGATCTCGATAAAGAACACAAATTATTACAACCGAATGTACGTGGTAAAACGGCACGACAATTAATCGAAACTTATCAATTGTACCCCGGTAGATTACCGGAGAAATTACGGATTGAAATCGATCCAAAATTGAAACTATTCGATTTGATTAAACTATCAAAACAAGACGAATTCATCGAGTATTATCAACAAATTAATTACGACAATATCAATGGTAATTATACGTTGTTGCAATTGAGTTGTGAACGACATTTATACAAAATTGTCAAATTTTTAATCGATAACGGTGTTGATGTTAATTTAACGATACGAAATAATCAAAAGACACCATTAGAGTACTGTGCCGAGAACGGGGATTTCCCCATTTTCAAACTATTGATCGACCAAATCGGCGTTGTCATATCACCAGAAATTCTCTGTATTCTACTGAAAAATTACGACAACTATCTAAAGAACGATCAAATCAATCATGAGAATTGTTGTAAATATCTGTTGGATAAATCGGATTGTTTGCATCGGATCGATTTGAATTATCGCGATCTCAACGGCAATACAGCATTGCATTACGCGTTACGTTACACGAATATGGAGATGGTGAGGAGATTGTTGAAAGCCGGCGCCTCTTTGGGCGTTAAAAACAATTTCAAATTGATGCCAATCAACGATATTGATCCGGAATTATTACAACAACACCTAGATGATTGTATACGTTTCGATGAGAGATATTGTGATAAGCAAGATTTTGAAATTGTATTCGATTATCAGAATCTGATTGATGATAATAGGAAACAACCGGAAACGGAAGTTATCGAATATATGAGCCGGACACAAGAATTTAAATATCTGTTAAATCATCCGTTAATTGTCAGTTTCTTATTGATGAAATGGCATAAAATTCGTTGTATTTTCTACACGAATTTCCTCTTTTATTTAATCTTTATTGTATCGTTATTCGGTTATATTTTCACGTATTATGCGGATTTATACGATGATTCGTTGGAAATTGAATCGAAATTTTGTTTATTCCTCCTATATTTCACGTATATCCTGTTGATAATCCGGGAATTATTTCAAATAACTGTATCACCATCGAATTATTACAAGAACTTTGAAAATTACATCGAAATTTTATTGATAATAGCGACTGGAATGATACTAACGATCGATACACCAACGATCCATACAAGGAAGCAATTATCATCGATCGCCCTCTTATTGGGCGCTTTCGAATTGGTGTTGATGTTGGGCCAACATCCGAAATTCTCAACGAATGTTGTAATGTTCAAGACGGTCGCTGCCAATTTCGCTAAATTATTCTTTTGGTATTCCTCGTTAATTATAGCGTTCGCTTTCAGTTTCTACATATTGTTCGCAAAAACCGATAATATCAATATTAATAATTCAACGAGCACTACAACTGATGATAATAACGGTGAAGATGATGAAATCTTCACCGATCCAGGTAAATCGTTGTTTAAAACAATTATAATGTTGACAGGTGAATTCGATGCTGGTTCTATTAATTTCCAATTGTATCCGAAGACTAGTAAAATAATTTTCGGTTTATTCGTCTTTATGATAACGATAATTTTGTTTAATTTATTGAACGGTCTGGCGGTTAGTGATACACAAACAATTAAAAACGATGCTGAATTGGTTGGTAATGTAGCAAGAGCTCAACATATCTACTATGTTGAAACAATGTTGTTCGGTAATTTATTGCCGATGAAATTATTGAAATTCCTGCAGAAATATTGTTGTTGTCTACCATTCCTCAAAGACAATTTCCTTGTATTGAAGCCATTAATACGGAAAATCTCCCTATTCTCCTACACAAAACAACCAGAATTATTCGTTTTACCGAACAATTACGGACGTATCTATTATCAACATTTACCGAAAAAATCGTACAATGATAATTGCCAGAATGATGTTGATGATAAATTAATTAAAACAACCAAATTCTGTTATAGTCATTGCACGAATATCTATTTAGATAAAGAAACGATAAGACGAACGAATTTGATTATAAAGAAACGACGTGAACAAATCGAAAATGAGAAATTGATCAATATTGAACATCTATATAACGAACAAATTAAAATCAAAGAGAAATTGGAACAAATCTTGAAAATGTTAGAGGAACAAAAACAATAAAATATTGTTGTTTATTAATTTTTGTAAAGTATTATTTATATCTGTGATTAATTGTTTAATTATATAATTTTTGTAGCATTTTTCAAAATTAAAAACGATTTTTTTATGTAAATATTTAGATTACAATTAAAGTTTTGAATATTACGGTAACGTATTAAAAATGATATTTATAACTTGTTTAAACTAATTTTGAGTATTTCTACAACTGTTGTGTCGTTTTTTCCATTTTATTAATAAACAATTATACAAATATTCTCTATTTTATTTCTCTACCTTTTAAACTGTCCATCTACATATTTTGAATTTCACCCAAAAACCTTCAGATAATTGCAGCTAACTTGTTAAAAATTATAATAAAAATTAAAAATTATCTAATACATTTTTTTGGGAACGAATCTTCTCAATATTTCCATCAAAAGTTAATTTCTTTATATTGATAGAAAATTTTGAATTTAGCGCGCGATTTCAGGTAAAATCAAAATCGCCAATATAGTATTACTAACTTTACTAAATCGCATATCACATATTTCACAAATCGGTTATGATTTATGATAAATTATACGTAATTACTTTATTCTCATTGTCTACTATGACTTGAAATTTTTGTAATTATCTTTTAATGATATTTCTTCGAATAATTGCTTAAAACGAAAATCCCTAGATGCCAGAGCCAATAAGTGGCGCAATTTTTAAAACACAACAAAGTTAGCTATTTTTATGGAATTATACCAAGTTAAATTAATTAATAAAGGTACTATACTATAGGATGTTTTTTTATATAAGATGTAGATTTGAACGTTTCTGTTAAACTTTTTTTTTTAGTTGTATACTTTGAATTTCGCGCTGTTACTACAAAAAAAATATACTGCCAATCTAGCGCTGATAACATTACTAAATTCAAGCTCGTATATCCTATTTTATGAATCAATATAATAAATTACATTCGAATCTAAATTAATTTTGTTGTATTATAGATAATTAATAATGATTTGTAATTATTAATGATAATTTAATTTATTTTATTAATGTCTTTAACCAATAGCTTAAAACGAAAATCCCTAAATGTCTCACATTAAATGGCGCAATTTTGAAAAAACCGTAAGCGTTAATTTTTATTGATTCTATTAAATTAGAGCCAACTTAATAAAACTTGCAATGATAACATTATTGTTGTTTGATCAACTTCTATATAAACGTACACTTGAATGTTTTTTATAACCCAATCTATATCTATAGAATATTTATTTGTAGCAACGACTTTGAACTTCGTGCCCAATTACTATAGAAATCAGTATCGCCAACATATACGGATAACTTAATTTTAATAAATAATTTGCATATTTCCTTTTATTTTACACATAAATTATAACTTATTTTTGTTGTATTATAAACAACTAATTATTTATCATTATTGTTCACAATTTAATTTATTTTATTAATGTCTCTTCGATTATTAGTTTAAAACGAAAATCACTAAATGTCTCGCATTAAATGGCGCGATTTTCAAAGGATTTTTCAATTTATTGATTTTATAACAATAAAACTAGTCCTCATAAAGTTATTGAGGTACCTATTAATTTATGTAGATATCCAATTAGATTTTTGAATTTCATCATATTTTAAAGCCGCTGTAATTGGCGCAATTGCCAACCAAGAGACAAGAGACAGATTTTATTTACTGAAATACAAACCGAATATACAAAAATCGCCGCTTATTATCTATTCATTTATAATTTTTGTATTTTATTAGCAATCTTGTGACGCATTTTTCCATGTCAAAAATGCTTAAATAATGTAGGCTAGATGTGGCGGGATTTTCACTATTATATCGCCAAGTGAAGTTGATCAAATCGAAATAGATCGACTATAATTGATAAGTATTTCAGATTGATCAAAAGTCAAGTGCTATACACGGATTATTATACTTTGAAAAACATTCAAACAACTTAAAGTGGCAATTTTGTGTACCGAAATAGATTTAATCATTAAAATTAAGGAAAAAAGAAGCTAGATAAGCGAATTAAGGCACAACTAAAAAAATAAACCAAGCAGAATGTTCAAAATATAAACAGATTTTATCTTGCCACATGTATTTTTTTCGTTTATCTTTAATTCTCTAAAATTTTAAATTGAATCTTTATAATAATACTAATATGAAGTGCACAGCAACAATTTTGTTACACCAAATACAATTATATAACGACTATTATTATAAAACATAGGCAAAAAAACAACGATCATATTCGATTTAATCATGAGAGTATAGCCAATTCATCATCTAGAAGTCAAATATTACAAGTCCAAACAACAAGGAAATTTATTAATATCATCATTATTTTTATTATTGCTATTACAATAACAAAATACGCCCTGATATCAATTTACTTTATAGACGAACAACAACTTGTAATTTAGAAGTTTTCAGACTCCCGTCCAGTAATCATCTTCACACTAGCCAAAAAAAAAAAACACACAGAAAATGAAAGATATTCTCGATATTGCTGAAGAATTGTGCACCCTACAAAATCTAACAGATTCATATTATTTGCATAATAATAATAATGACGATAATGGGCGACATTATTGTCCATCGATTTTCGATGGGTTAATGTGCTGGCCCCGAACGCCAGCCGGATTATTAGCAAATCAATCCTGTACGAACGATTTAATCAAATCAACACAAAAGGTGAGTTATACCTATAGTTGCAGTGATTCTGCTATAGTGGTCGTCTGAGTTTTGTGAATTTCGACTTATAATAAGTCAAATTACTTTGTGGTTGAGGTATACAACGAAAACTTTCTACCGTAATTTCTGTGCCAAACAATGATCAATGTAGGGATGAAACTACCGGACTGTAAATTATTCATTGCTGTTCATTTCTTTGTGCACCGCAACCATAAAGTAATTTGACTTATATAAGTCGAAATTCACAAGGCCCAGGCAGCCACTATATCTTCTTCTTCTTATTCTGTCGTCTAAATTTTAGGGTTTCGCGACGAAAAAATGCGAAAGTGACGGCAATTGGTTTGTACCGGAGAATTCGAATCAATCATGGACGGATTATACAGATTGTGGTTTCCTTTATGTTGAACAAACATTACCGAATATCTATACGAAATGGTTGCCAATTATAAAAACTATAACACATTTCGGTTATGTTCTATCGATAATCTCATTAATTCTAGCACTCATTGTATTTATCAATATTAAGTAAGATTTCGATTTTTTTTTGTAACACTAACTGCGAAAGTCTGTTTTTTCAGTGAGGTTTATCGGTTGTAAAATATATGGTACCCACACGTGTTCATTTCATCCTTGATTCCCACACTTGTGAGGAAAAATGCTTTCTTTCTCTATGTCTATCTCAACTTTTACGCGCAGTTTGTTAATATTTCCATATAGTAAATAGGATCGACAATTATCGGTTTTACTTCTGCGGCGAAGTCGATTCTTATTGTAAACAAATTCAACGTTTATGTTTAGTCTACTGCCATTTATGTGGCTGTGTAGCTCTATTTACAATACAATTATCTAGTAAATTGAATGTTTGTCAGGTAATAATAATTTTGAATTGATTGTCCTCTCAAATTAGACTTTCGCAGTTAATTAGTACAAAAATCTTGTTCGTTACACTTGTGTAAAGGTAGTAAATTCCGACAGGTTTGGATGGAGAGCACGAGTTTGCACGAGATTCTGTTTCGCGACGAGACCTCGTACGTAATATCCGGACTCGCTTCACTCGTACGTCTAACTAACATATTCGGTCTCGCCACGAAACACAACCTCGTGCAAACTCGTGCTCTCCATCCAAACCTGTCGGAATCCCTACCTTTTCACACTTGCATCGAAAATAGGTATTTTAGGGGACCTTCACTCAAATTTATTTTAATAATCCGAAATATTATCAATTCATAATACTGTCAGATTAATGAGGTAGTTTTATGGGTTGGCCACGGCTTTGGTTACATTGGACCATAGCTTGGTTCAGCTGTTTATTTTTTAATTGACAAATATCAAATGTGGTAAAATATGAACCAAGTTACGACTTTATACAGGGTGAGTCAAAAATAACGCATAATATTCATCTTATTGATGAGAATTTCAAAAAACGCTTTCAATGCTTATTCAAAGGTCTTGATGCATGAATATAATCTCCTCAGAAAATCTTGCAAACTTTAAGAATTTTTTTCTCAAAAATTTTCTTATGCAAGCCCCTAATATTTTTACATGTCTGAACGTAGAAAAATATGCCCTACCCGAAAATGCAATAAAAAAACAGCGGGTGCCATTTAAAAAAATGCTGATGTCATTTCTTCGCAATGCTAATTGACAGAACCGTCTTGGACCAACCATAATTAAATAATTAAAAAATAAAAATGTACCTATCTCAGCGTTTTTCGAAATTCCCATAAATAAAGTTATGAGGATTATGCGTTACTTTAACTCACCCTGTATAACAAAAACATGACCAACTACGAGGTAAAATAGCGTTATACACCTTCATGTAGTAAATTATAGTTTTTAATTACAGGCGACTACATTGTTCACGCAACAAACTCCATATGAATCTATTTTTATCGTTTGTAATGCGTGCAACAATGTCGTTATTAAAAGATGGATTATTCGTTAAAGGCACCGCTTTAATTCATGATACAACCTATATTGATGGTGAGCCGATTTTTACCAAAGACAATTATGTAAAATAAACAAATTTTCTGTTAAAACTATTTTTAATCGATTTCTTCCAGTCGTGGATCTGTAAATTTGTAATTAGTTTATGGCAATATTTTATCATGTCGAATTATATGTTTCTATTAATGGAAGGCACCTATCTACATAATTTAATGTTTTTCAATCTATTTTCCGAAGGAGGTGTTTTAATCTATTGTATATTAGGATGGGGTAGGTAGGATTTATACGAAAAACGTGTACAAACTACCCTCGCAAAACTGACTGGACAGTTTATTCAGGGTGTACAACAATATTTCACCTCGCAGTTGACCATGCCCTGGTTACATCGTAGATTGGTTCATACTTCACTTAATTTAAAATGTGTTAATGTATTTTTCAAGTGGCCGAATCAAGCTACGATACTATGTAACCAAGGCACGGCTAAATGTGAGAGGAAATAGCGTTGTACACCCTGTATAATGGAAATAATAATAAAATGATTAATGCAGCATTACCAACAATTTTTATAATACCATGGATTATACTAAAGGCGATTAATGAGGATTTTTTGTGTTGGACTGAGAATAAAAGTCGTTATATTGCACTATTGATTGATATACCGATAGCTATTTCGGTTATTGTAAGTGTAAATTTCAAAATTATCATCTGATCTTTCTTTCATTTCATTCTAGATTAATTTTATATTATTTATAATAATAGTTCGTGTACTTTTCATCAAATTAACATCAATGTACGTCCAACAAAGACGAATGAAATATCAGTAAGGAAAAATAATTCCACACCAATAATTATATTATAATTATTTTTTTTTAAAGGAAACTTTTACGTTCTACATTAATTCTAGTACCATTATTTGGTATACCATATACAATATCAGTTATATTATCAATATATGTAACAAATAATGAAATGTTGGAAGTTTTATGGTTATTATTCGATCAAACATTCACATCATTTCAAGGATTCTTAGCAAGTTTCGCTTATTGTTTATTGAATAATGAAGTACAAATCGAAATAAAACGTAAATATTATTCATTTAGAGAACGTAATAATCAAAAACCAACAAAACGAAATCGTACAATATCAAATACACAACAAATTATAATACCATTAAATGAGGAATTACCAGAAATTATACAAAATTTAGGTAAACATGATGATGATATCAATAAAAAGACGTCTGATTTTTTTTAAAGTATTATTGTTATTTATTTAATTTATTTATTTATTATTTAATTACTTTTAATAATAATCATAATTATCAGACTTGCATATGATAAAACCATGCGAATTTGTAAAACCAACAAAACGAAAAATAAAAACAACAATTTGGTCGAATATTTGCCTTCTTTTTTTCCAGAAAACAAAGAATTAAAAAAAATCTGTAATTTCTGTTATAACAACTACAACTATCTTTAGAAATACAAATTTATCTATTTATTACACGAATTGTTTAAATTAGCAAACGATTTTAAATAAATTATAATCAATAACTTACATAAATCACTCTTTGCGTACTTTACGTTTTCTTGCACCATCACCGCCACCTGTTTTCGGTGAACTTTCCTACAAAAAAAAAATAAAAAACTCATTTTTAAATTTTAAAATTCAAATAAAAATAATACCTCTTCTGATTTCTCCTCATTCTCATCGTCTGTATCAGGTCCTGAATCTTTCTCTCTATTATCTTCAACTTCTTCAATATTCTCATCAGGTTTCTCTTCTTCAACTTCTTCAACTTCTTCTACAACATCTTCAGTAAGTTCATCAGTCTTTTTCTTTTCAGCTGCTGCTTGAAGATTTTCTTCCTTTTCCTTTCCAATTAAAACAATTATTATTTCCTTTGTTTTCAAAATTTATAATAAAATACCTGTACTGGTTGACTAGCTGAAGTACGAGGTTTACAGCATAAATACAATACAAAAACAACAGGTATGCCAAGTACTACTATATAAACAGCCCAAAGGATTGGATAATCATTAGTTAAGCTGGCTAATTTCTGAATTACGCTCTCCTAATTTAAATAAAAAAAGAAAAATAATCAAACCTCTTTAACACATCGACAAAGATACCATATGTATAAACCAATTGGTATTGAACAATAAATTAAATATATACCCCATGCGAAAGGTTTATAATTTATTGATTTCATCATACGTCCCCAAAAAGTAGACTAAATTTAATTTTTAAAACGGTTTCATTTTGAATTATTTGATAAAATCGATAAAAACTCACCGAATCTCTGGTAATTTTCTGTCGTTTCTTTTCGAAAGTATCTGATGCCCAATTTTCAGCTACTAAAATTTCTTCAGTGATTAT
>JAZBGW010001695.1:3346-14285 GCA_037464815.1 Mylabris variabilis
GATAAGAAGATGAAATGAACTCTATTTAGTTAATCATTTTAGACTTCTCATAGAGAAACATTGCCTTATTTTTCCGAAGTGAAGTCTAAATAAGTTTGAGTCTTGTACAACTGACATAAGTGGAAACAGGAAAGAAGTCAGAATTATTGATTAATACCAACGATTTGATTAATCACAATATACATAACTCAAGGTTAATAATATTATTGTTAAATGTATTAATCAAATTAGTATGTATGTAATACTTTTATCAAATTATTTCTTAATACTGATTTAATAACCTAATTGATTAATAATTGGACCAATCATATTTTTATTCAATATTTACTGATATTTATTCATTTAAATTACTGTAATTTAGAATTTTACCTTTTTTATAGGTACAGAAAATAGAAATAAAATAATTGGAGAAATTTTCTGGCTAATCACTTATTGTTTCTCTTGAACTTGCCAATAGTGGACGAAATAAAATAAAAATGAATTTTCGAAGTGAAGCGATAACAAATGGTTATTACTATAATATTTTAACTGAAAGTGTTGAATTAACTATTTGATTAATTTCAGATGATTGTTTAAAACTAACACGAATCTTATGCTGCGATATTCTTCATTGGAGAATAACAAAGATTTTTTTAAAATTTTTGTTTGTAATGCATCTTTTAGTTATATTCATTCATATGTATTATTTCGGTTTTATATTACCGATTGATGAAATTGTGGAATTTTTGCCATTATTTGGTTTAACAGTATGTGTAGGTGTTTTCTTTTTTCTTGTCATATTGAATTAGTTATTCGGAACTTAATCTACATGTCATTTTCCTTTCGTAGGCTGTAACAATTATTTTTGTCCATATTATGTTTGGTCCTTTAGCAGAAAAGAATAAAACTTACAAATTATGGTGTAAAAATTGTGCTGGTGATGAAATCAAAAAACAGATAGAATATGGAAGTAAAATTACTAATGCATTTACAATATTTAATACGGGTTTGTTAATTTTGACAGTCTTTGTTAATTTCTACGAAAAGGATATAAGACTGCAATTTAGTTTGATCATGGTTCTGTCCGAAAATAATGCTTCATGGTTTTTACAAATATTTTCGACTTTCTATATGCATACAATGGTGTTTTTTCTCTATTTTGTCGCAATGGTAACATATGAAGTTATATATTCTATCCAACACATAAAATTTCAATTATTCTTGTTAAACAAACATTTAAAAAATTTAAGTTTTGGTTATAAAGACAATGCTGACTTATTTTATCATGCGAATAAGAAATATCAAGATGATATAAAAGAACGGTTGAAATTTTGCATTAAGCGTTATCAAAAACTAAGAGGGTACTTACAAATGGCAGACACCTTTTAAGGGAATTGATAATTGTAAAATCTTCTTTCAGGGCTGCTTCAACATTTAGTCGAAAAGTTTACCCATTTTTTCTAGTGCTTATAATAGGCGGTGGTACTTGTGGCATTTGCTCTATGATGTACTTGTATTCTGTAAATTTATAAACTATTATTAGTAATTATTTTAATATTATGATATTATAATTTTAGGCAATAATGAAGTTTGTTCAAAAAGACTATACAGCATTACTATTACCAGCTATAACCGCTACAACTTTATTTTTCTCTATTTTCTGTTCTTGTGCATTTGCAGGACAACATATCCAAGATGCAGTGAGTTAATTATTTGATATTTCGAAATTATTTTTAAGCAAATTTTTAGTTTGAACAAGCGCATATGTCTTTATTAACCAACCAATTTTATTTGTGGAATATGCAAAATCAAAGAACATTCTTGATAGTTTTACCATATGTTCTGCAACCGTATGAGGTAAAACTTACAAGATCCATGGTATTTAATTACAATTTAGCTGTAAGAGTAAGTAAAGAAGAAATACTAAATAAGCATGTATAATACGTATAAAATTCTTTCACAGATGCTCAAGTTTATATTTTCGGTTATTTCCGTTTATGTTCAATTGCGAAAGTGATTTCAATTACTGAAGTATTAAATACCAAAAATTTATATTAATTTTTCGTCTATTCTACACCAGCTCACGTTATCATAGAAAAGCAAAAAAATTGAGAAATAAAGTAAATATTCTAATTATGTGTACAGCTGACAAGCTAGAAAAGCAAGATGTGCACTAATTAAATTATAAAAATATATATTTTTTAAATATTAGTCTTAATATAGTCATAAAATTAAATTAGTAAATAGTAATTGATTGAATTTAAACTATTAGAAATATACCTAATAAAAAGAAGAGGCAAAAACTTGTAGTATAGAAACATTCTAGAAAACCCATGACCCGTTTGACAATCTTGAACCATTAATATCCTCCACATCCTTTGTATTTCATTGCAATTAAAATTTTTATCTTCATAACTTATTGTTAGAAATTAGCATTGAGAAATAAAATATGGAGTGTAGACCAGTATTCTATTACCTCTGACATTTTAGTATTTTACCAGTTTTCTTTTAATTTAAAATATAAATTCATTAGTGCCTTTTTATTCAAATTTACTAATAAGAATAAGTGAGAATTTCCAATGAATCATTGATTTATTAAGTCGTGCACGAATCTCAAAAATATCAATTATAAAAATTTACATCCTGAAAGATTGGATGTTTAGGCAAAAATTACTACTTCACGATTAAATGTTTTCATCGTTATTATAAGAATGAAATCATTTTAATAAATATTTATAAACATATTCAATAAATAATGGTTTTTATGTGAGATGCAAATTTTAAATCCGTTTTTCTAAACAATTTTTCATAATCTCCAAATTTTAGTTTAGGATGATAAGTCGAATATTCTCGTAAATAATATTTTAATAAAGAGAAAAATTAAGAAGAAATGCCATTAAAAGGACAACTGGATAGAATTAATTTGAAGGTTAGAGATGAATTTTTTCGAATAATTTAATCAATGCCATTTATCTGTGCATGAAAACAATTGCACACAGAATAAGTGTATTCATAATTTAAAAAACGATTGAAAAAAGATGCGGGAAATTTGCATAAAGCCTGCATTTATAATTAATTAGGATTATTCAAGCAGACAACATTTTTGGAACATCTGATAGAAAATGATCATCTTCAAATGGGAGAGGGAAGTTTACGGATTTACCATCTATAAATACGGCACGTTTATAAAGTATTGGAATAATCTAGTGATTTGCATAAAAGAAGTAAGCATAGTGTGAAAATCAAAACGAATTGAAAAATAAGAGAATGAAGATTTCATACATTACGGTGAGTATATTCATAGTTTATTCTCGAAATTTTTTCTCACCTGAAGGAACTTTGCAAATTTTTTTCTTTCAATTCAAATATCCCTTATTTTGTAGTTTTCGGGAAAAAAGTTGTTTCCGGTATAATTCTCGAAATTTCTAGAATTTTTTTGTTTAATATGTAAGCAAACACAATTTCATTGATTACCTGATTGCATCATCATTGATGTAACTTAACAGACCTTTTATACTCGTAAAACCAGTCTTTAAAAATTATTTAAATCTTGAACTTGAACCTTTTAAGCAGTTGAAGATACTGACTTTTTCCTTAATTAAAACAAAAAAAAATGATTGCAGCTGGTTGTTGTTTTCAATGTGGCATTCGGTGCTGATATTCGTCTTCTAAATTTGGAACCAACTGATGCTCAACAGTACATCGAAAGACAGGATACAACACTAAAATATGCCCCAAAGATCGAATCAAACGTACCAAGTGTACGCTATATAGGCAACGAACCACATCATGTTGTTGAAGATATTTATTTAGCAAATCAATACCATGGTCAAGATGGAATAGGTGGGTATTTGTATGGATATTCAGTACCCGATATTGCTAAAACTGAAAAAAAGAAAGCTGGTGGTGATCTAAGAGGTGCCTATAATTATATCGCAGGCAATGGACAAGAAATTAAGGTAGTAGTTACTGTTTTTTTTAAATTTAGCTATGTTGTGTTTTGTGTTATCATGGTAGGTTCAATATTGGGATGATGGTACTGGATTTCATCAGGTAGATAACGTACCAAAAGCTCTACCAAAAGACAACAAAGCAGTTAGAGAAGCTAAAGAGAAATTCTTGAAAATTTGGCACGAAGAAGCTGAAAGAAATTCGAAACCGATAGCAAATCCTTACGATAATAATGGACAATACGCATCTGGACCTTTATCAGTGCAAGGTCAACAACAACGCCCTTATCAACAATTCCCACAATATCAAAATCAACAACAATATCAAGGACTATCTAGTGAAAATGTTAATCAGTATCAAGCCCAACCTACCTTGAATAAATTCAATTCGAATGAAGATGATGGTTCTTATCGCCCTGAAAGTGAAGAAGAACGAGGACCACCGAAAGGTTTCTTCTACAATTTTGATTATCCTGTTGGTATAATTGTTCAAAAGGATGGTGCTCGTATCGGTGATGTACAGAAAAGAGAAAGCGATGTGAAAGATATTTACACACGAAATAAAGCTGTATTTGAACAACAATTACACGGTGCAGGATCACGACCTTCTAGAAGCTACACTGGTTATGTTTATGTACCACAACATTAAATCTAATAAGAAAATATTTATTTTTAGAGTGACAAAGTTATTGTAAAATGTTATTTATTATGCTTACCTTGTTTTGAAAGAAAATAAAATTATTGAATTTGTGTAAGGCAATTTGAACTTTTGAATAAAATTTAGTTTCAATAATATGATTGATTCTATTCAGAAAATGTCAAGCATTAAGAACAATACAAAAATTGCTAAGAAAAAAGAAAAAAATTGAAAACATTCAAAATAATTGAAAAATATTCTTTTGTGGTTGTCCGAACGAAAATGGTAGATTTGTAGAAGTAGAAGCATTTTCATGTGATGCACCTAATGACAATTAATACAATAATTAATGATTTTTCAACTAAACAAGAACTTACCGAAGCTCATATTAAACATAAAAGGATCCTCTTCGATCGATGTTGTTCCTGTATAAATAAAATTTTGATATCGAAACATCGCTAACTATATTCCAAGACAGTTTCAATCATGCAATCAAACTTTCGAGTTTCATTTCGATTACTGAGACTGAAACTGTCTCAGAGCTACACTGATTTTTTTCAGTGTAATTTTTAATAAATGATACCTTGTTCAGCATCCTCACTAGTCCTATGATCTGAATCATCTAGTGGATATTTGAAAATGTTACGATCATTTGCGTTTGATTTTTCTTTTGAAATTGGCTTTTCTTTTGAAAAAATCTATAAATATCTAATTAGTAATAATTATTTACTTAACATTAAGACCTACTTGAGAATCATTTGGACGGTCAAAAGTAAATAAAGACTCATTCCCTGGTAAATCTAATTCAACATCACTTATTGAACTGTTTTGAGTTGGTGATTTTGGTTGGCAACTATCATCTGTATCAGTTTGTGTTGGCGATTTTTGTGTGTCACCAATTTTAAAGCTGACACGTTTTGGTGGTATGAAAAATTTAGTTTGACTTAATTCAGCTTTGTTGGATTCTATTTGTAAATTTTCTGCATTCTGATTATTAGTTTTAATTGTAGATTGTTTAGTTTTATCATTAAATTTAGCCAATTGTTGTTCAAATTGAATCAAAGATGGTTCTTTTGGTTTTTCTTTCGTCGATTCAGTAGTTTTCTTTTGACCATCTTGTGATAATTTCACATTATTTTTAGGTATATTATCATGTATTTTTTGTTCTATTGGTTTCTTCTTAGTCGGTTTAATTTGATCATGTTTTGGTGGTGGATTAAAATTTAAAGTAGTTTGATTCAAATTAGATTTTATATCATTATTCGATTCCTCAGTATTAGATGCATTAATAGTTTTGTTTTGAATTGAAACATTAGTATTAGTTTTTGGTACGTTTATAATTTGTACATCCAAAATTTGTACTTTTTGATCATTATTTGAAAATGCTTTTAATTGTGAAGTTTGTGGGACACTCGCTGTTTGGTTTGGTTCAAGACCATTAGTTAGAAAAGCTTGTAATTTTTGGGAAAATTCTTGGTAATTATCTTGGAACCGTTCAGAATTACCTAATAAATATAAATAATGTAATCTTTGTTTTTTTTTTTTAGATAATTATAAGTTATATAGACATCTGATATCGAATATCGATATATGAAATGTATCGATATATTGATATATCAATGGAGAAAACCCTGGTGGAAATGAGACTCTGAAAATCTCTGAAAAAGTCTTACTTTCTCTGAAAATTCCGAAAATCTCTGAAAAAGTCTTAAAATGTTAGTATTAATACTAACAAAAATAATAATAATATTAGTCCGAATTTATTTCCATTTTAAGACTTTTTCACAGAGTTTCGGAGATTTTCGGAATTTTCAGAGAAAGTAAGACTTTTTCAGAGATTTTCAGAGATTTGCAGAGAAAATAAGACTTTTAAAATGTTTATTCCGAGTGATTCCGAGTCTCATTTCCACCAGGGAAAACAGCGGGAAATAAGCTTGTAGTTTCTTCTCTTTATGTCAGGATATAATTTGATCTATTACTTTTTGAGTCACAGAATGAGTTTAGAGAATATCATTATCCCGTGGTGGCAAAAATTTGGCAATGTTTTTTTTCTAAGCCACTTCTGTCAGCTAAAAGGTCGAAGGTCGAATAAGTGGAATGGAAAATGTCTATTTATATTTAATTAAAGAATCTGTATTTAATCACAGGAATACAGACTGATTCACGTCAGACGAAAAGTTCTTATGGCAACTCCCATTATTTGGCGAATGATTTCATAAAAATTGCAAAAATTTACAGGAGCGTCCCTGGATATCATTTTAGCAAAATTAGAAATTCGTACCTCATTTGAAAGTTGGTTAATAAATGCTTGTTTCGAAAAAAATCATTTTTCAAAAACGAGCTACACACCCAAAACGACTAAAAATAACTCCGAAACCCTACCAACAGTGATTCTCTCGTTTTCCTTCATTACATTTTAGAAGAAATGCAAAAGATTTCCACCTGTTCCACAATAAAATGGAGTAAATCGAGGAAAATCAATGTTGGGAGAATTTTGGAGTCATTCTTAATCGTTTTGCGTGTTTAGTTTGTTTTTAAAAATCGCGACATCGTCAGAAACGAGCGTTTTTGACCAAATTCCAAATTAGCCAGGCCTAGTCATAATGCAACCATCGTCTCTTTTGTTGAGACGATTATCAACGATATGGTGATAAAGTTGATTACATTTTGAGATAACTAAATAAATTCAATTTACTACCTACTTACCATAATTCTGATCATTGATCTTCCTCTTATTGATATTGGTGGCCTAAAAAACTTAATTTGTTAACGGGGAAAGCAAAATTATTAAAAGTTAATGTCGATACTTTCGGTTTCATTATTTTCTTTCGTGATAATTCCTTGATAGATTCTTGTAAATTTAAATGTTGCTTCAATAAGGTCTGTTCAACTTCTTTCATTTTTTGTAAATTAGAAAAACTATCTTCATAATTTCTATAATTAATACAAAACTCTGCAAATTTGATTATATTTGATTGGAATTTTTTCTTTTGGATAGTTTCAAATAATTGTCGCTGTTTTTGTAGATTTCCAATTTGTATAATTAACCACATTTTTTTAATTTGTAATTGTTTCAATCTAATCTGTTCACTATGTAATTGTTTATAGCATAAACTTTGTTTCTCGTAATTTTGACGACATTCATTCAAATTGTTCTCATATTTAATGATTGTTAACGAACAACTATCTTCAAATTTTGTATTTAATTCACTCAGCTGTCGTTTATACAGGTTCAAGTATGTAATTATTTGATTATCAACAGGTATAGCGCATTGTTGTCTACAACATTAATTAATTAGACCAAATTATTGCAACATAATAAATCCTCATACAGTTCTATTGATTTTTCCAATCGTCTAGAAAGTGATTGCAATTGATTATCCTCATCTTCTAATTGTTGTGTACGTGTTTTCATTTGTTCGATTTGCATTGAAATTTTCTCAATTTCTTTGACCATACCTATAAAAAACGAACCGCTAAAAACCCCATTTTATTAGTTGAGGAAAGTCGGATTCTTACAAATATGATATTGTTGTAATTCCCATATTTTCATCTCCTTTGTATTCGCATTTGTCGAAAGTTTACACAAATTTTCCAAATTTTTATTGCACAACATTTTCTTTCGACACCGGAAAAATAACTACGCCATAGGTAAAAAAATTCGAAACAAATGAATGATAATGGTAAAAATCGTCATGGCCCACTTTACCAAATTTATATTAAATTAATTGAAGAAAATTTGTACACGTATATTAAAGTAATTAAAAATATAGAAGCAAATAAATACGCTGTAATTTTAAGTTTTTGTTAAATTCTACTGTTGATTATTATATTTTTTGTAACAAATTTATTTTTAAATAGAGCTTGACTGGTGCCATCTCTCACCGAGAAGATAAACTAATATACATTGAGTCAATGTTCGTGAACTACTAGATTGCTAGACTTCGATGCTATGTTGTTTGCATAATGTCAAATCGATGCTTTTACGCGCAAAATTTGAATTTTGAACATCTGTATTTTTCATTGCGCTTTTTTACTACTTCCGACTAATAATAAAAAATAATAATGGTAATAATAAAACATCTATTAATAGTGTGTTAGTCAGATATATTGCTAATTTTATTTATTAAGAAGCTTTCAAGATCGTTATCTCGATTGCATCATTTTGAAAGTTTATTGAAAAAGTGGTTGTTTGACTTTTTTTCTAATTAAATCTTCATTAAATCATCGTAATACGAGAAAAGACAGATAGATTTAAGGTCATTAAAAGCAACAATTTGTCTTAATCTAATTATTAATTGATTCTAAGAAAATGTAGATCTTTTTCACAGGATCTAAAAACTTTACCCAATAATAACAATAATGTTTTTTATAATGGTTCACTCCCCACCAAACATCCGTCTATAAGGTTCTTTGTCTGTGTACTCCTTTCTCACACCTAGTTTGAGTTAATTGTCCTCCCTCAGCAGTCCTGTAATTTTGATAAAATCCAAGATACTATTTAAGGGACCAGTTCTTCTTTCGTCAAGAGTAACATATTCCCCTACCAGATGCCATGCTCTAGGCCCCACATGTCAGGTATTTTGCAACCTAAATGTTACTGAGATGCTTCTTCAGCGCATAGTGACCAGTTAACAGTCCTGTGATCTGCCTTAATTGACTCCTCTTTAATTCTAGGACTTCTTCAGGTCTTCTATGGTTTGAAAAGCCCAGAAATGTCTTAGACAAGATCATTCTTGGTAATTCCTCCCAGCAGAGTACCACATGAGAGTTCTAGGTAAATTCAGAGTTATTTTGGCGTTTTTTTTGCACACGGTCTACCTTTTTATTTTTTTCGAACCATTTATGAGCTGGTGCCCATTTCAACGTCAGCATGCTCTTTTAGTGCATTGAACCATTACTAGCCTGGGTTTTATTTTTACAGCCATTAGTGACTTAAGCACTGCTTGGCTGTTTGTTTTGATGTGGGTGCTTTTACTTCTAAGAGAGATTTCCTCCTAGTTCCTGGGCCGTACCGATCTTATTCTTGTATTCACGGACGTTTTGGAGTCTTCTGTGTACCAAACGCTTCCTTCTCCATCCGCCACTTTCACCCTGTCGATTGATCCTTTCCCTTCCAGTATTTCTACTATGAAGTTATTACTGAATCGATAAACTGATTGTGAGTTGATCCTATCAGATACCATTTTTTTTAAACAGGAACTTTGTCTCTTTTCCTATGTGTTTCAGCGTGAGATTCTTCAAATACGAAGTATTTGCGAAATACGCATTAATAACGTAAATGTCTGAGTCCCTCATTAACTTCATTGCTGTTGGGGTGGTCGACATCGCTCCCTTAATACTTACGCTACCCCTTTCTGTATCCTGGATAACTTGCATATTCGTACTGGTGGTAGCTCTATGCCACCATACCAGTGCTAAGTATGTTATAACTGGAATCACAAGTTTGTTGTATAAAAAAATTATTTCTATTTAACGATCTTAGTAGTTCTTGATTTCTCAGGCTAAAACTAGTTGCCCTTTAGACAGAATCGGAAATTAGGTTTACAAAAGGAAGGCACGGCCTCGGAGATATTGGGCCTTGAAGTTTTTGCTTCAGGTTATACCGGGTGATTAACCTAAAACGAAAAGAACTCCTATTATTTGGCGAGCGCTTCGAAAAATATTTCAAGGACTTATAGGACAGTGGGTCATTTGGAAGTTGGTCAAAAAACGTATGCTTTTGACGATGTCAGATTTAGAAAAACGAACTAAACACGCAGAAGGACTTAGAATGACTCGAGGATGCTCCCTCCAATGATTTTCTTCGTTTTTCTCCATTTTATTCTGGAACAGGTGGGAATGTTTGGCATTTTTTTCTAGAACACCATGGAGGACAAAGATCAATGGTGGGAGGATCATCGAGTCATTCTAAATCTTTTTGCGTGTTTAGCTTGTTAAAAATTGCGATCTTGTCCAAAACGAGCGTTTTTTCACCAATTTCCAAATGACCTAGGAGGTTCGAATTTTGCTAAAAATGGTCTCCAGGTACCACTCTACAAATCTTTGAAATATTTTTCGAACCGCTCGCCAAATAATGGGAGTTGCCATAAAAAAATCGTTTTAGGTGAATCATTAATGAAATCAGTTTGTCTAGTGAAAGACCACTAAAAGTGTCTAAATCTTCTCCTCTCACTTTCGATGGCAAAATGCACCAAGAAAATTGATGTCCAAGGATGAAAATCTCCTCCTTAAATCTAAATGTAAGCTGTAAATCTAGAACTTTGGACGCTTATTTCATCCCTTAAATCGGCGCATTTACATATAAGAAAAGTACGCATTATTTTAGGAAACCAAAAATCCATTCTCAAATATGGGTGTTTATTTTAATTCA
>JAZBGW010001700.1:2538-14263 GCA_037464815.1 Mylabris variabilis
GCTATCCAAAATATGGATGGGTATTTACTTTTAATTTCTGTACTATAATTTAGTTAATTTTTATAATTTCAGAATAATTTCGATTGTTCAAAGCTCAAATTTAGGCGATGAAATAGAAATTATCATAAATTCTGATAAAAGTAATCTACAGAAAAGAACAAGAGTTATTCAAGAATTAGTTGAATTACTAATAAATAAATATCACGAATCGAATTATGAAAAATTCGATACGACACAAGTATTGTTTATTATTTTTCTTATATTAGATCAATTCTACAAGATTTTTATTATAGGATATAATTCTAAATCAGATGGTTTTTCCAAATCAGTCCGATTATCTTTTACAAATATTAGACTCAGATCAGAATATTGAAAATAAATTTCAAATATTAAAGGAGAATTTCACATTCAATTTTAAAACTACAAAGGAACGTTTCGATGAACAGAGGCAACGTTCTAATCGATTAATTAAAAGATTCCAACGAATTCTAGACAATTGTTTACATTTATTGAAAACAAATAAACAATCCACTGTGGTTCTAAAAAAATTAGAACAAATACGAACTGACTATTGGGATTTATTCACTACAATTGAACGTTGTGGTAATTTAGAATATGAATTTCGTATAATGAAATGTTGGAATTTAATTGTAAATTATATTGCATTGTTACAAGATGAAAATGGTAGAAAATTGGAAACGTAAGTGATTTATTTTTGAAATAATTATTAATCAATTTGAAAATTACTATTTTAGAATTGATAAAGAAACTGAATGTGAACAAGTAGTTGAATGTAGTGGTAAACGTAAAAGGTCGATATTTACTAGGTATGTCTTGCTCTATAAAACAAAGATTAAATTTTTACAATGTTTTTTTAGGATATATTCGTATGGTATTGTTTTCCTGTTTTTGTTGTTTTTATTATATTCCATATTAATTGTTTTTGCACAAATTACATGTGATACAAGAACCAAAATTTGTCCTTTAGATGGTATTATTGCAAAATTTATAACATATACCCCGTCTAAAGTATACTGATTCGAAATTTGTTGTAATAAATATAAATTCGTTATTTGATTTTAATATTTAGTTTGATTCCCATAGTTGAGAAGACAATGTATGTAAAATACAAATAAATTATAATTTTGTACCTACATTAACTGGAAAACAAGAAGTTTCATAATTTATTTGATACTTCTGCTTTTATCCTTTAATATTGCAGCAGGAATGCAAAGAACAGTTAAATTTGTTCATTACTTGTAAAAAAATTATGATTTATTTGTGAAATGTGTTAATACACACAGAAAATTACCAATCAATGATGCCGATCTCTGTCCCGTTTCCGGTCTTTCTCTTTACGTTCCCGTTCCTTATCACGACCTTTATCTTTATCACGATCGCGGCGTTCCCGTTCCTTCTCCTTGTCACGATCCCTTTCACGTTCTCTATCTCGATGTTGTTCTTTCTTATGTCGTTCACGACTTCTACTGCGATGTCGATCCCTTGAACGACTCCGATTGTCACGTTTGCTACGTTCCCGTTCCTTCTTTTCTTTCGGTTTCTCCTCCAACTGATTCTTTAGATCTTCTTCCAATTCAATTTCTTCATCCAAATCGTCTTCTAAAGCTGAAACTTTGGCATCTAATTCGTTAGCTTCCTCTAAAACGTGCCGTTTTTGAATGCGTGGTAGAATTACATCGCAAACCTGTTTTGATAACAATTGAATTGATGAAAATTTTTGAAAAATAATTAAATGCTTACTCGTTCTTCGCGTAGTAATTCATCGATAAATTCATCCATATGAACAATTTCGTATTGCGCTTGTCGATTTTGTCGCCTTAATTTACGATTATCATTATATAACGGTTCTAAATATTTATAACAATCCAATGAGGAGCCAGTCAATCGCATATAGAATGCACCTAAAGCACGTACATACTTGAATTCTTCATTTTTTATAAACTCCACAACAATATCTTTCTCCGGTTGGATTTGCAACATTTTCAATGTTAAACATAGAAATGGTGTTGGCTTTATATTACCACCATAAACACCACCAATAAAACGTAATTCCATTGCTTTATCAACTAATAATTCCGCTGTTAATGCAAAACATTCCTCTTTCCAATATTTTGAATCGTATATACGGGAACGTATGATTTTCTCAACTAAATATTGTGGATTCGTTCCATGGATGGATTTTGCATCTTTTACCGTTCTATTTGCCATTATTTCACGTTATTTTAATTCATTATACGGCTTTACAAAAATTCCAGATAAACGTTAAAATTAGGTTATATTTACGATTCTGCTCTGGTATCTATTTTAGGTGCGCACGCAATCGTGTAGTTACATGCTGTTGCTCTTTAAAAAACTACATATCGAAAAAATAACCATGGCCTGTTGAAATGTTAATAAAAACAATACTATACAAATTGTAACACAAAAACACTATAAATTCAAATAAAATTAGTCAGTGTGGATTAAAAAAAAATGAAAATAATGGCAAAGATATTGTTAACAGCGGCAACAATGCAAAATTCTTCCAAAACTATAGTATGTGTTGGGTATTGTTTATGATTGGCCAAAATGTCAAAAATCATTAACGCCAACGTAAGAGTTGAAAAGTCTCTATGTATTGTATCATTTTAAAGGCACACACCCCCCCAATAAAACACAAGTTATAAAATTTTCTTGCATCATTTTCCTTATTTCCGGACTTAAAATTCTAATTGAGGTAAGAATGATAAAGAAATTTAATCAGTTGAGATTTTAATAATTCGCTTTGTATTATAATCGAATTTTAGATATTGGTTCGGGTACTTCCCCCAATTGGATTGTTGCATGTTTTTGAGTTTTGTGACCATCAAAGAATATTGCGGTTTAAATTCGTGATACCATTAAAAAATCCTTTAAATTGCATCCATTTAAATGAATTAATCGATTATTATCAAGTTATGCAACTGCTTGTAGATTATTGATAACAGTGTTCTTATCAACATTTATTTTAGTTTTTCCTTATACGAACATAAACAATAAGACAGTTTATTATAAAACAATAAAAGTGGAGAAAATGTGGCAAAGTTCACAAAATTACGTGTGGTCAACCGAGAATCTTCTAGGTAAAGGTGCATTCGGTTGTGTTTATAAAGGTGCAAACAAGACTACCGGTGAGTTAGTGGCTGTGAAGACGTTCAAACCTATCAAAAATTATCCACAGTCTATTGTTGACAGATTTTTGTACTTACAAACGCGTGAATTTAATATTTTACAACAAGTGAATCACGAGAATGTCATAAAATTGATAGCAATTGAAGACAATCAAAAACAACAAGATGAACGAGTTATTATCATGCAACTGTGTACAGGTGGTAGTTTGTATGATGTCATTGATCATCCAGAAAATACTTACGGTATAGATGAGAATGAATTTTTAATTGTCCTAAATCACATCACTGCCGGTATAAAATATTTACGTGCCAATAATTTAGTACATCGTGATTTAAAACCGGGAAACATAATGAGATATCTGTGTGATGATGGTAATGTTATTTATAAAATTGGCGATTTTGGTGCCGCCCGTGAACTGGCTGACAATCAGTTATTCCAATCGTTCCATGGCACTGAAGAGTATTTACGACCAGATCTTTATGAAGCCGCCCTGTTGCGATACAATCAAGATCAACGTTTTTTCGGACCAACAGTTGATTTATGGTCGATCGGTGTCACATTATACCATGTAGCGACTGGTAATATACCATTCCGAGCGTATGATGGACGGAAAAATCGTCAACATATGTTTCATATTATATCAAAAAAGCCTAGTGGAGCTATCTCTGGAATACAACGAACTTGTGGTGGGGAAACTGAATATTCCAATCGTTTACCAAACACTTGTCGATTAAGTTTCTGTTTAAAAGTACTTACTATATCATTATTAGAAGGATTATTAGAGACTAATATGAACAAATCCTGGAATTTCGATCAATATTTTAATGAAGTCGATAATATACTTTCAAGGAAGATTATCAATATTTTTTACATTAATGAAGCACGAATCATTAAAATCTATCTACATCCGAATGAAGATTATCGAAATTTTCAAAATTATGTTTTAGAACAAACTGGAATTTCACCAAATAACCAAATATTTTTGTATAAATCGAATTTAATCCTAAATATTGATACTTGTCAATTGGAAACTACACCAGAAGCTCCTTTATATCTCTTTGATAAAAACAAGAATGAAATCGTAACATTACCTGATGGAAATCTACCAGAATTCACTGATTTCGACGATGATATCCTCTTAATCATTGACGTCAAAAAAGCAAAAGACGCTTGTACCATTGGCTATCTTTGTAAACGACGTATCGAATATTATTCGTTGATTTGTCAACACTATACAAATACCGTTATTAATTTTAATCAATTTATTATAAAAGAATTGAAGGAATTGAAGCAAATCACACGATTCTTACGGGAGAAAAGTCTGATATTCAGGAAAATAACACCGATAATCTCGGCTTATTGTTCCCAAAAAACTAGAAATTCACCAATCATCAAACATATTGATAATTTAAAAGATGAGAAAACGTTACGATTGGGTATTTATGATAAAATAACACAATTATATCAGAATTGTATTTTTGATAATTGTTTGGAGAGAGAATGGTTCAGATCGGTTGATCGATTAGAGAATCCAGGGAACAATGGAGCTTGTATACGAGCATACTCTAATGTTTTACGTTTAGAAGAATCCTGGCGAATTCTGAAATCAATTCCACATACAAATAAACTATACTACAACGACAAACAGTCCTGTAGATTGGAACGTATAAAAATTAAAAACACTTTAGCCAATATAATAGGCTTATCAAAAAATGTCTATCAACAATATTGCCAGTTTAATAAGAAACTCAACGATTGGTATCCAAGTGTACAAAATATTCTCTACGATTTGATAAAATTAAAAAAATATATTATGAAATTCCGCAATGATATTAAACAAATTGAATTATTCATAAAAAATGAACATTTCTTGGATGGATTACAAAAATTTCTACAAACATTATCTGCCACTACTAGGAGCAGAAATCAAACTTATCGAAAATTGACAGAGTTTTTGAAGAATTACGAGAGTAATAGTGGACATATGCAGACGATTATTGAAGAAAACAGATTGTTAAGACAAGAAATTGACGATATTTTCAAATCTATCAACATTCTATTGGATCTACAAATAGAAACTGATAACACTGCCTTAAACGAGACTGCGACAAATACCCAAGATATTATCGATGAGAATTCAGTTTTAATTGCTGAAATAAAAGAGGCAATGAAACAGTTCGATTTAAATTTCATTGTTTAAACTATTATATAAACCAGTTCCTCCATTTTTTCTTCAAATATACCGGGCAAGTCACCTGAAACGAAAAATTCCTATCGCAACTCCCATTATTTGGCGAGCGAATCGAAAAATATTTCAAGGATTTATAGGAGGGTCTCTAGAGAACATTTTAGCAAAATTAGAACCTCGTAGCTCATTTGGAAGTTGGTCAAAAATGCATGTTTCTGATGATGTTGCGAACGACACGAGGATTCTCCCAACATTAATTTTTTTCGTTTTTCTCCATTTTATTCTAAAACAAGAGGGAATGGTTCGCATTTTTTCTAGTCGTTTTACGTGCTTAGCTCGTTTTTGAAAACCGCAGCCTTGTTCAAAATCAAAACGTGCGTTTTTGACCAACTTCCAAATGAGCTACGAGGTTCTAATTCTGCTAAAATGATCTCCACGTACCACCCTACAAATCCTAGAAGTATTTTTCGAATCGCTCGCTAAGTAATGGGAGTTGCCATAAGAACTTTTCGTTTTAAGTGACTAATCCGGTATAAATTTGTGATAATAATTACATATTGTTACAATAAATTTTTCTATACTCTAAGAAAACTTTGTTTTTGTGCCTTAAAATCACTCCTCAACTGTATAAAATTATGGAGAATTGAACGATCTAGATTCACCTAAAAATTAACAAACATTACTACTAATTTAATTAAAGTAGAGAAGGATAATACCAAAGAATCCTCCGAACAGACTTGTTGTAGATTCTCAGGTTTCACCAACAATAAATTACATAAAGCATGTAATGTTTCAAATAGTTCAGTGACTAAAGGCCCCAACGGTTTCGTACACGATCTATATTCATTCAAATCACATATGGCCACCATAGCACCGGCTGTATTGAATTGAAATTGTGATAAATGTTCGTAGATGACACGATGTAAACGTATTCCTAACTCTTGTAACACTACCATTACATTATTACCATCTAGATTTGTTTGTATCTCTTTAATTATATTCGTGATGTATTGCGAGACAGTTTTACATGGCTAAAAATAATCGGTTTTTATTAATTAAGAGATTTCAAAAGTGAAATTCTACCGGCGATGCTACTGTATCGAAATCATCAGTTTCCGGTTTAAAATCGGTTTTCTTCTGTTCGGCTTGTAAATAGAGCTTCACCCAAGTTGCGACAGCATTCATGCATCTAGAATGAAATGTTGTAAACAATTAAAATAACTAGTCTAATTCTTTTAACTTTGCCGGTACGTCATCAATCAGTGAACCAATAATAAACATCTTTGAGCATATATATTTTTTGATGTGTTAGACAGAGCTAGCCATATAGACGATTGTCTTATCAATAACAATGTATACTTGCAGCATGCCTATATTACATCCTTCTTCAATTGCTTAATCAAAACAAGGATAGACAAATGTACTGCTATCTACCCACCTTCGTGACGTAGAGGTAGAAGTTGTGGGGGAAACCAATTGTAGACCTCTCTGTTTATAGGCGCCACATTATTAGACCACTGATCTTGCAAAAAATTATATTCTACTTTACTATTTGTATATTCTCTTGTTTACGTAGTTAATCGTTTTGCATTCTTTGATTGAGATTTTTGACATCGATAATTATTTCAAATTAATTAGCCACGCCACTGGCTGTTAAAATTTTGAAGCAATACGCGTTAATACGTCATCCATAAGACTCCGCCTCAAGTAATCTTAGTTCATATGTTTCAGATTGATGACGTACCGGCAAAGTTAAAAGAATTTTTTACAATTCCACCATACCTGTCCAGGCCTATATTGATCTTTCGTTCGATATCACCAAGAACGTCTTTCTTCTTCTGTATACATTCGTTATATTTAGAAGAGTTTCTGTAATTGATTCCAGAAAAAAATTAGCAAATTGATCGTCTTAATTTATCTAAAAATTACATTACTAAAGGTACAGCCAGATCGGTAAATTGTTTCTCTAACAAATGTGTTATATTGTTGCTTTGATAGACAACATTAAAAAAATATAAAACTGGTGGATTTTTTGCACCTTCAACCACTGGTATTGCTTGTAAGCCCAATTCTAATGCATAATCTACATGTTCAATTAATAGCGAATTAATTAAGCGATGAACAATTTCAGTAGCATCAGATGCACGATCTTCAGGTTTAGATAACTGTAAGCGAATAAAGTTAATAATTTTTATACAAAATATTAAGGGGAGGTCGGAGAGATTTGTCGATTCGGCGTGCGAAAATAGTTAATTTTCAAACAGCGATTACTCGTTTGTTTTTTAAGATAATGTCAAAAATTGACGTGTGTTGGGTAGAGCATTTCAAGGCGTATGTTCTAAAGCTTTCTAGTTTGTAATAATAGAAAAAAATAGTTATCGGAAAACTAACAAACATATCGTGAAAATTCTTGAAGATTTGTAAAGCTCTTTCAATTTGCTATCTAAATCACTAGATAAATATTGAAAATCGATAATATTTGCTAAATTTTAGCCAGTTATGAAGGAAAATGTACGAAAAAACAGGCTCCAAGAGTTTTCTCTGCCATTCAGAATTTTATCAAACTTTTCCAAAATAGAAAGCTCTATAGGATGCATCTTGAAATGCTCTATCTTACGCACGTCAATTTTTGACATCTTGAAAAACAAGCGAGTAATTGATGTTTGAAAATTGACTATTTTCGCACGCAGAATCGACAGATCTCTCCGACATCCCCTTAAATTATACCAATTTACTAATTGACAACGTTGAAAGGCATTCTTTGTATCTTGTAGAATTGTAATCGCCAATTCTTCCGATAGAAATGTTTCACCGCCATAATTTTCAATTTGTGCAATATTGATATTAGCACGATTACCGATTACAGCTTGGATATCACGGCGTAAATCTTGGAAGCCACCCGATTGGATCGGTTTCTTTTGATGATTCTTCGATTCATAATAACGTTGAAGATTACTTGAACTTCTCTCTTTCAGACACTTCAATTCCAACCTATTTTAAAACAAAATTCCTTAAGAAACTAACCGAATACTCACTACTCTTTATTACTTACTTAATGTAATTATCTATATACTTATTGAAAATATTGTTGGTTAATTTGACTAAATAATTCTTATCGTTTCCCATATTGATAGCAGCCAGATCGTTTGATAATTGATTTGTTCTAAAATCCATCCCCGAAAATTAAAAATAACGTTAAAAATCATGAATAATTAAACAAAAAACAATTTTACTTTGAGTACAGCTCGTATAACGTCTTCAAATAATTGTAACTATCCAATTTTGGTGATAATTTCGTCGATATATATTCTTGGATTTTTAAATGATAGATATTTAGAACAAACTTCGCCATCACTTGTTCAGGATTGTTGAAAACTTTCTTGATAATTTCGTAGTTATGCTGGCAGACGGTCAATAAATAACCAAAAACATCTTTATTCAACAAACAACCGGCTTGACTCTGTTCGATAAAACAATCAATACACTGTGAATAGCCTTTGAATTGTGATAAAACATTAGCAATCTCTTTCATACGTTTAAAATCCTCTCTATGTTGAGCTGTTGAGAATTCTTCAATCAGTAAACGTTCAGTTTCATCATATTTACGCTCAATTTTCTGTTTTAAACCTTCAAATCTATCAATGATTTACAAATTAAAACAAGCACCAATAATTCAAGCAAAATTTATACTTTGTTGAAGGTAAATCTTGGGATATTAAGTAAAGTTTTTGCACTACGAGAGCAGCCTCATCAATTCTTAATGGATCGGTGAATAGATCTGAAGTTACATTATTCGAATTCAAAAAATCATTTAAATGTGTTAGGAGATTTTGGGCTTCAACAACCCGCGCCCTTGGTCCGTTCACACTATCCAATTGATCACCTAAATGTAACACTTTTGTTGCAACATGATTAATCTTACCATCCAACTCTTGAAAGGTCTCTATAGCTTGCTGTAATTAACCAATATTAGTCATTCTAGAAATTTTGTGGATTATCAAACAAATTTACTTTGTTTTGTTCTAATAATTTGTGGATTTCCTGAAAGAATAAGGCTTCATCCTCACGAACTGCCGCCTCTAAACGCTCACACTTCTTCTGTTGGCGCTCTTGTAACAATGTTAAATCTCTACAAAAATCCCAATTAACATACAAGTTCATTGTTATTACTCTAAATTTTACTTAATAGCCTGGACGAACGAGTCGTGTAATAGAGTAGGATTGAAATCATCATCGTTATCAGTCTTGGTTTCTTGAATTGTACGCCAAGCTAAGCGTTCAACAAACTCTTCCGCATCGAACGGTTCCTGTAATTATTAATTTTACAATAATTTTAATAAAATTGGGAAAATTACCTGCTCCAATTCTTTCATGTACTGTTGCATCATTTTTGAAAATTATCTTATTATCGGAGCAAAAATACAAAAATAATGGGGCGTTTATTTTGGGTCAAAATTGAGGTTAGAACTGATTGACAGTTATGACGTAACTGTTCCATGTTGCCATATACACTGTTGTAGTCCCAAAAAGATAGCAATTTAAACAAAACTCCGTTGATTTAATCATTTAGAAATTAAACATAAGAACTAAGAACAAACTACACATTCTTATTAAGGCTAATTTTTTTTTAAATTAATGATCATATAATTTAGTTTCATAATTGCTACTTTTATTGGCTTCACTTCTGAACGCATCCCTGTCCCTGCTTGATCCTTGACAGTGATCATATAAATGTTACGTCATCAAACATAACCTCATTCTATTTTCCAAATTCCCAAAATTTTGAATTAATTAGAAATTTCTATGCATATGAATAATTATAACAGGTGAGATTATAATTTCGATCATAAATTAATTTAAAACAAATTTATTCTAGATTTGGATTTAAAACAGAAGAATATGCATGCCTTATCTAAATAACAGTAATAAAATTAGAAATTTCTCTGTTCTAACCACCATTTGATTGCATTAACATGATCACCGTTTATACAGATCATCCCAGCAAACTCATTAACTTGTAAACGTACAGGTTTCGGTTTAAGCAAATCTTCCAAGAATGGTCGTAGGTCTTTTTCAAATTGCCAAATATCACCTTGAATTTTACGTATAATTGTATGTCGTACAATACCACGTTGCTTAGTTTTCAAATAAACTGGCACCATATGATTTCTGGTACGTGCAATAAAATATGAACGATTTTCAAAATTATCACCCTGTGGTTTCCAACCGGATGGATAATCGATTCTCTTCTGTGGTTCCGGTACTATATTTAACGGTAAGACACGTTCAACATATTTCCATTCAATTGGATTCTTTGTTATTTCGTATTGTGTTGTAATTTTCGGTATATCTTCAAGAAATAATGAGGATTCATAGCTAGAATTTCTGAATTGAATTAATCCCTAAAAATACAATAGTTTTAATTATATTTCTAAATAGGTTAAAGATTTGGATACTTTGTGGTTATTTTTCAATAATTTTGGCAAATATCTCGATAATTTTAATGCCATATTTTGATTAATTTAAAGTTTAATTAGTTATAACCTCAAATTTAGATGCAATCTGTCAATTACGAAGTTTGTTCTGCCAATATAACAATAATAAATTACCCTAACATATTACGGTGCCAAATTTGCGAAAGTTTCGTTAAATTGAAGGATTTTTAGGCTATCATTATCTTGATTACACACAGGGACGTATCAAGGAATGGGAAAATCTGGGATTCGCCGGTATTCACCGGTCTTCGAAATGATAATAAATAATAACACAATACTGAATCGTTAAAGTGAAAAAATTTAAACGCTTTTATATACTTTTTTACGAGGATTTTAGATTATTTGGGACTAGATTTTTTTTAAGAAAGCAAAATATTTTATTTATCAAAAAACCCATACTGACTACAAAAAGATATAAACTGGCACTTTTAACAAATAGTTCTAAAGTGTCCGTTTTTGTGCGAGGAGTCATTTGAATTTTGCGCGCTTAAATGTTAGCTTCCTATTGGTTATTTTACAGGCAAGTTTACACAACTCAAAGTTAGCAAATTTCGACATTGACACTGTTATTTCTTTAAAACGAAATTTTAATTGAAAATTCGACAAATAATTGATTATAGTAAGAAGTTGTTCTATACACACGTAATTTAAGCAAATAAATGTGTATCAAACTATGTTCTTTCACTTTTATTGTATAGATTGTATACAAGTATTACCTGGGGAAAATGTGTTGAACATGTTATTAAAGAAGAAGAAAAAAATGTGCAAATTAGGTGAAATAATAGATGATTTGATAGAAGCACTAATTATTTCCACTTGTCCACTAAATCTTGCAGTAGCGATAGTAATAGTGACAATTTATCAGATAGTG
>JAZBGW010001701.1:0-14260 GCA_037464815.1 Mylabris variabilis
AGAACAATAAAAATATTTTCCAAAGGTACTTCACTCGGCAAGATGATTATACCAAATTTAAGAAATTTTCATCAATTAGTACTTCTTATACTTTAATGTCCCATCACTAAGACACACGCTGTATAGAAAAATAACAATAAAATAAAATTACAATTGTTTTAATTGATAATGAAATAAAATAGAAGATATTTAAATTGAAAGCATATTAAGGGATGCGTAGTAATATATTATAGATGATAGAGGAGTGATATTGGGGGGTTACCTGTCGGGAGAATCTAATCCACGTTCCATACTGGCAGCCATTATACGTATTTCGGGAACGCTGAGAACACTCGCCTTGCGCCTAATACATAATATTAACTAAATTCTACACTACTATCATTCCAACAGAAATCAGGGGGGGGGTAATTATAAAATAATTCAAAATACTAATCTACTTATGGGGGATGGACACTACTGTAATTATAGTTAATACCTGTCCTTTTCATCACTATCAGGAATTGTCGCCAAAGCTTTAGTGTCACTATCATCATCTTGTTCTTTCAGATGGTTTCGATCTTGTTCTCTAACAGATATCCTATTCAGAGTAGCAAAATCAAATTATCATTTATTATATTAATAATAATAATAATAACAATGAGAAGAAGAATAAGAAGAATTAAAGGAGAGAAAAATCAACCTAAGGAATAAGCATTCAAAACTGGAAAACAAACAATAATTGATAGCTGCAATAATTTTTAAAACCAAATCGTGATGTTTGTAAACAACAAATCATATAGAAAAGACACACCTTTCTTCAACCATAATAACCTGTCTATAAGAATCAGATGGTGTGAAGACGCCAATTGATACAGTTGATGCTAACGATTCATCGCTAAATTTTTAAAATATACACACAACTCATTCCTACTATTACTAATCTAAATATGATTAGAAAAATTATGGGAAATTACCGTGATTCTCTTAGTAGAGTATGATAGGAAGCAGCCGGTTGCCAAACCTGGTTTGTTCCTAATCTTAATCCAACATCATAATCTGTAAATTCCTGAAAAAAAACAATTAATTTACTTAAATTAATTAATTCTATCTATACCTTCAAGAGTTTCTTTTCACGAGCCAACACTCTTATAATATATCTGTAATCGTGCGTGTAGTAATTTAATGTTTTCGTTATACTGATCATAGTACTCTCAAGAAACATCCAAATAAACAGGATATAATGCAACATTTTCGTTTTCCAATTCGATTCTACAATTAATAATATTCACTTAGATAAAATAAAATTAAATACTCATCAAATACTCGGTGGTTCCGATGATTCAGTAATATCATCATCTTTACTAGTTCCTGGTTGTGGCTCACTAATATCTCGATCACTGTCCTGACCTTTATCTGGATGTTCTTCAATCTGTACCCAAAAAAAAAAAAATTGAATTAATCACACTTTTTTTAAATTAATATTTTTACGTGAATATCCGTCGAGAAGCGAAAAATAATAAAAAATAAACAGATTCTAAAGCTGTTGAAACACAAAAGCTACAATAATTGATAGGAAAAAAAGCTGTAAAAGCAGGAAAAATAAAACGTTGTGCATGTTATTATTTTTTTTTTGTAGAGAGTTGGTTTTGTTAGTAAACTCACGGTAGCAGGCGCGGAAAATGGAGCAGAACGTGCCGATGTAAGTGATTTTTGTCTAATTAATTTTCTTCGGGTTACATCAGTTTCTGAATGACGTCGTATAGCTGCATCGATGTCTTTCTTCAATACTGTTCTTATCAACTATAAATTTTGTTAGATTTTTTTTTTTAATAGTTAAGTTTTAACAAATATAAACAAACCAAACACCAAAACAATAAGAATTCCACAAATATTAAACAAAAAAAATATATACAAATAAACAAAACACAATGAAAATAAATAAATTTTTATTAATAATACCTCGCCTACTGTCTTCTTATCACTATCAGTTGCATCAACTTCGGCAGCTTTTCGTTCCTCAGACGCATTAATAAAATCCAAATCGTCATCATCATCTATATCATCGAACATGTAATAATCACCGGAACGGACAGCTATTAAATGAATGAAATAATTAGTTGAAAGTTAGTTGCAAAGCCTATAATTAAAAACTATATTATACAATATTAACAGCTATAGTAATAGTGATAACAAATTTTAGCTTAATTCATACTCAAAACTATACGAATAAAACTAACTAAATCATGCAATTGTTAATCATCAGCGTCCGCGTTTTTTCAAAATGAATTAAAGAACTTTGTGAAATAATAAAATAAATAATCACACTATTTATAACAATTAGATACAACACAGCACATACAGAGTGATTCAAGAGGATGGGTCATTAAAAGTATAAGAAGTTCTAATTGATGGAAGTTTCTGAAATTTGGTATATAGCCATCATATCCCCTGAACCTTCTCTAGAAAATATTTTTGTTGTTCTAGCAACCCCTGTTATATAGGGTAGTGCACCCTACTCTCTTATTTTAAATGAAATGGTAATTTTTTATTGCATTTTTGAATTCTTTGATAAAACCGAAGGGGACTTTGGTAACATGACTCATGGTCTAGCGTTGAAAGTTTTTCAGATATTTCAGCTTTTAGTGCAATTTGATAGAAAAATTCCTATTATTGAAACTAGAACATTTGAAATGTAGAAATTTTTAATTTAAGTAGTACAAATAAAGTAATTTTTATCAGTTTAGACAAAATTTAATTATCTTTCAACGTTTGGCTGAAATAAATTGTTCTTTCAGGCAATTTTCAAATTATAATATCGTGCTTAATTTGAATGGAACACTATTTTTTTCTTTATACAACTAAATAGATAAAAAAATTCTGCATCGAACTGTATTAGCATTCCCTATACCTATCTTTGATAATTTTTCAGCTATTCAGAATTTTCAATTTCATCTAATTTTCTCCCCTGAAAGAAAATGTAAAACATAGAAGGCTTAGGAAAACAACTTTCAATTCAATTGTTACAATTAACGTGAAAACAATTAATTGATTTTAGACTATTTCAATGGAGAAAAATGGAAGAATTGGTAATTAATTAAATGAATATTTGTTGCATTTGCTTTTTGTGCATGTGGGATATCCTAAATTTGTAAAAAAAAAACATACAAAATGTTCAATATTAACGTCATTATGATATTTTGTCATTTTTCTAAGCCTTCTATGCATTTCATTGCAGTGGTATAGGCGATTAGACGTATTAGATTCTATTTCAAGCTAGATGATTGGACGAAATTAAAATTTGAAATAACTACTAAATTATCAATGATAGCTATAGGAAGTGATAATACAGTTTGATGCAGATTTTTTTTCTTTATCCAATCATATAAGGAAATATATGGTGTTCCATTTAAAATAAGCAAGATATTCCACCTTGAAAATGGCCTGAAAGAAAAATTTATTTTAGCCAAACGTTGGAAGGTAATTAAGTTTTGTCTAAACTGATAAAAAGTACATTATCTCTACTACTTAAATTTCAATTTTCTACATTTCAAATTTTATAGTTTCAAAAATATGAATTTTTCAATTTTAAAATTGCACTGAAAGGTGAAATTTCTGAAAAACTTTCAGCGCTAGAGCATGGGCCAGGTTATCAAAGTCTCCTTCGATTTCATCAAAGAATTCAAAAATGCAATAAAAAATCTTGAATCATCCTATATACAAGCAATTTTAAAGTATTCTAATGTAATGTGTGCGTTAGTGTATTTTGTGTTTTTTCTTATCAAACCATCACCAAACGCCCCTAAGTTAACAATTATTTAACAAAACAAAAACATATTTTACCCTGTTTGTATGTTTCAGGTTGTTTCCTCCTATATTTTGGTCTACCCTTAAAAATAGTATCTACAAAAATAGAAACGAAAAAAATCTCATGAAAAAAAGAAGCAAATATTCAGCTGAAAAATAATTAAAAAATCTGTACATTAGCATTATTTTCAATAGAATTCTAGCCCATCAAGTGTATGTATAAATGTTACTATTTGCTGTAATAAAATCGAACAATTTAGCAAATTACATTCATGATGACTTAATGCTGATCTTGACGAATACGAAATAATACTCTGACGTGGTGTTATTAAACTGCCTTGCATCCATGGTGGTCCAATACTAGTTTGCCGGTGGACAATTTGTTGTTGTTGTTCTTGTGATTGTTGTTCATTATTATTAATTATATTGTTGTTATTATTAACAACTTCAGCATATGGTGGAGCTGCATCATATGGTGGTGGTGAAAATACAGGGAAACTATCATCAGGCGATCGTGGACGTGGATTTAACTCAGAATTTGGTGGTGAACTAAACGACATACGTTGTGGTTCTAAATAACCTTCTAATGAAACAGTCATAACAGCTGAATATGGGGATGGTGGGGCTTGGGGTTGTAATGAACTACTACGTGGTGTTAATGGTGGACGATCATCATCGTTATCATCGATTGGTGTGTGATAACCAGCCGGTGATGTTGCTGATGTACATGATGACATTGATGATGTACGAGCCAATGGTGGTTTGTCTAATAATAATGCCGCACATGTTTTGTTTTTTTTAAATTATCAATTTATCAAAATATTCCTAGAAAATAGAAGATAATAAAACAGAATTCTTACCAACAAAATGATTTGTTGTATCCTTATAATTTGATCCTTGTATTTTTCGTTGATTAGCTTTAATTCGTTCCATTTTCGTTTTAATCTTTTCTAAAACCTGTTGTTCAGTTTCATTTCTTTCATTCAAACGTTTCAAACGTAGTTCTTCAATCAATTCAGCACCTCTAGATGCTAGAATTGTTGCAGCTTTTGTTTCGTTCACCATATGAAAGAAATAATAACTTTGAAAGATACGACGTAATATTAATAGACATGCAAAACTCAAACCATCCCATACTAAACCAATATACTCTCTTGGTACTTTACAATGAGATGTTAATACCACCTCTTCTGGTATTGTATAAGCAAATTTACGTACACAACCAATTGCGAATAATTGTATTGGCCAACATGAATATGATGGTATATAATTAATAAAAACACAACCGATTATTTGGAGTGTTGTTTTAATTAAAATTACCATTACATTATAACCCAATAAAGTATTACATCTATATTTTCAAATAAATAGATAAATAAATAAATTGTTAAGACAATAAAGAATAAGACTTACGATTTAAGAATCTTAGGAATCGGTCGTAAATATAAATCAGTACCTTGCCATAAAAATATAAAAGCACCAGTTAAATACCCAACCGAAAAGACATTAACACGATTCGTACCGGCTAAAAATACAATTGCCATTGTAAACCAAATGAAGCTCATTAATATACCACGTTTGAAAATATCAAGATACGATCTAGAATTCATTAATTATTAACAATTATAAACAATAATATTAAATAAATACCTAACATAGGTAACAAAATCGGGTACAGGATTAATGAAATCTTTCCGTTCAGCATTATGTATGATACTTTCATTAGAACCACCTGGATATTCTTGATTTTTATATCGTTTTTCAATACGAAAAACAACCGATTGTCTTGAAACACATACTAATAAAATAAAATCACAAATTAATTTTTTTGCAGGTGGTGAATGTTCACGTCCTGATAAATAAGTCCAATCTTGTAAGTTTTTAAATAAAGCAATCATTTCTTTAGATGCCGGATATAAAGAATCCCATGGATATACTATAAGATTAAATTAACTAATTAAAAAAAAATCAACTATTATAAAAATTATTTACATAAACATAATGTCGGCGGTATGCCTACTGACATTATGTATTGAATTGGTAATAGGACTGCTATAAAGACCATATAGAAATTCCAAATTTTTGCTAAACTGTCACGTTTTAAATTAAATAAAATACACAACCAGATACTATAAATGACAGAATATACGTCCATACGGACACCGATCAATGTCACCGTAGCTATAAGACTTATCTAAAGAGAGCAAAAAAAATTAACAATAAAACATAATAATTTAATAAATTACCTCTACACCGAATTTATAAAATCCATAATTCGCTAGATATTTTAAACAACTGTTGACATCTTTATCAGCATCAGTTCGTGTTATTTTTGGAAACATAAAAAATGGTCGTTTTAATGGTTTATTCCTAGATATACGATAGTTTATTTGACGAACTAGAATAACTGACCATAATGATACAATAAGTATATAGATAATATTCCATTTAACTAAATACGCCATAGATCCTTTCTCTTCAGTTTTATAAAAGCCCAACCAACGGGCATTATTTTCTATTACTGTATCATTATACTAGAAAAAAAAGCAATCATTTTCTCTTTGAATATTTTTGATAACAAGACTCCTACATACATCACAAGTAACATCCCAATTATTAGGTTTAATATATTGAATTTGATAAATCATTCGTGCTAATAATAGGATCGATATAAATACAGAACTACAATAAATTGCAAATATTTGCATAGGTCGTCCAGTTGTAAATGCCAATACAATTAATATTATTACAAATAAATATAATGCACATTTATCATAAACACATGTTAACATTGCAAAAAATAAAACGATTTTAGGCATATGAATCTCAAGGAATAGATAAGTTAGATTCATTATTCGATGTAAACGTTCCAACCACAATTCGATAACATTTTGTACACGTGATGATGTTATTTCTATTAATCAAAGATTACACATACATTTTGTATAAATTAGAAAATATACCTAACTATGGACAGTCTAGAACTCCCCTCATTTAATATACCGGGTGAGTCACCTAGAACCAAAAGTTATTATGGCAACTCCCATTATTTAGCCAGCGATTCAAAAAATATTTCAAGGATTTATAGGAGGATCTCCAGAAAATATTTTAGCAAAGATAGAACTTCGTAGATCATTGGGAAGTGGGTCAAAAAACGCTCGTTTCTGAGGATGTTGCAGGTTTTAAAAACAAGATAAACAAGCAAAACGTTTAAAAATGACTCGAGCATCCTCCCAACATTGATTTTTAACTTTTTTCTCAATTTCATTCTGGAACAAGTGGGAATGATTCGCATTTTTTCTAGAATGCAATGAAGAAAAACGGAAAAAGTCAATGGTGAAAGGATCCTCAAGTCATTTTAAGTCGTTTTGCGTGTTTAGTTTGTTTTTAAAAATCGCGACTTTCTCCAAAACGAGCGTTTTTCGACCAACTTCTAAATGAGCTAAGAGGTTCTAATTTTGCTTAAATGATCTCCAAATACTCCCCTACAAATCCTTGAATTATTTTTTAAATTGCTCGCCAATTAAGAGGAGTTGCCATAAGAACTTTTCGTTTTAGGTGAATCACCCGGTAGAATAGAAAACGGTTCGAAGTTATTACAGTGTGGCGTCCAAGGAGTATTAAAGTGGTTAATGGATTTCTCCATCTTTTTTCGAAAATCAGTAAACTAATTGTAGTGGATAAATAGTGTAATACTGGACATATGAACGGCTGACCTCAACCTCTTATTATAGTTTTTTTGTGTTGGTGTTATTTTAATTGATGATTATCTTGAAATAGGGGTTAAAAGCAGAATTTCTTTTTCATGAAAATTACGAAATGAATGAATGAAAACACGAGTTCATTCCCTCTGTGTTATATTTTTATCTGTTGTTTACAAGTTAAATAGAACTTGACCTTGCAATGTCCACGTCAGCAATAAGTATACCGGCTTGGCGAGTTGAGTGAAGACATAACTATCTACAACTGTCAAATAATCCCGGAATTATGCATATTGTTCATTACAGTAACCCAATCAGTTATCAAATTTGTCACCATTAGAAAAACAAGTAGATCGTTTGTTTGTAATGTATTTTGTTATAGAACTAGTTGTAGATATTCAAAAAAACTGGGCTCAATTTGAACTAATTTATTTATCTTATCCAACAGTTTAACACTCAGAGACACTTTTGTGCATTGTTCTCTAATTAATACATGATTAAGTGTGAATGTTTAGCAGATGGATATAGTTACGTGTTTTCCAGAAAATTTCTGTCATATGCGTTTCGTATTCCTAGAAAGTTTACGACTGCCACTCAATACTATGAATTGATTAATCGTTATTTTTCCCCAGTTCAGTCTCGTCTCAATCCTATCCAGCTCTCTTTAGTTATACCTTCAAATCTTATAATATTCTGGCAATTATTCACACAATTATAGTAAAAAACTACAATACCTATGAATTATCAAGGGAAAAATAACCATTACTCTAACACATCAAATACAATGCAAATACAGTCATGTCTTCACTGTACTCACCAAGCCGGTGTACGTATTGCTGACGTGGACATTACAAGGTCAAGTTCTATTTTATTTGTAAACAACAGATACAATTGCAACACCAAGGGGAATAAACTCCTCTTTTAATTTCGTGATTTTTGTGCAAAAGAAAATCACTTTTTAACCCCTATTTAAATTAAAATAAAATCAACTTACAAAATTCATTATCAGAGATTGAGGTCAGCCGTTCATATATCCAGTATTACATTATTTATCCACTACTTCTCAGTTTACTTATTTTCGAAAAAAGATGGGGAAATCCATTCACCACTCAATACTCCTTGGACGCCACACTATAATAACTTCGAACCCTTTTTGCTATTCTTTATTAACTGAGGGGAGATATAGACTGTCCATAGTTAAGTGGGACAGACGGTAGAAAAAACTTACGGCCAATTTCTGATAGATTAAATTTGAGTGAAGAACTTGCAGTTTCATCTTTATCACTAGTTGCTGTAATACCACCTTGTAATGAACTTTCATCAGCATCACGAGTAACAATTTCAGTATTTTTCGGATCTGATAATTCCATAAAATCTTTATGGAAATAATGTAATTGAATTACAGTGATTATAACGAAAAATGTTGGTGTTACAAGACGGACAAATAATTGTTTTGTTTCAAAACGTTCCAAACCAATATCAGCTTGTCTACAAAATTGTTTAAAAATATAAAAGGATGATAAAAATTAGATTCTAAAAACTTACTGTTTCGGTGGTACATGCAAATAATCATTCCAATATTCTGGAAAATTATCAAATTGATAAGTATATACCATAACTAGAATTATCATCGAATAAATAATTACAGTTAACCAAAAACCGAACATCATTCGACGCCATGCACGAAACGATAACTACAAATCCAATAAATTAATTAATCTTTCATTAATAATTAATAAAAAATATATATACCTGGAATGATAGGACAAATATTAAAAATAATGCCATATAGATTATCCGGAATCCTGTCATTTGTTGGCCAGTTATAGCAACAGCAAATAGTGTAATAGCAACAACCCATATCCATGATTTTGTTAAGAATCGTCGTAAACGTACACCAATCTTCTCCATTATTTTACTACCACGTTGTTCGTGTTCAGTAGTAACACCTAAAAGATAATATTATTAGTAATTTTCAATGGTGTTTTTTTTTTGATAATTACCAGCAGCTGTTCCAACAGTAATTTGTAATGGTGCTACCATATCAGCTAATGCACTAGTTTGTCGTTCAGCTAAACGTTCTTGCATATATTGTCGTAATGTTATCCAAAACATCGAAGTAAATAAACATTTAACGAATAATGGAATACATGGTAATGTTGTAATCTTTTGAAAACCAATTTGTGATAAATTTATTCCTTTTACATTTGATGGTAATTCATCTTCTGTTAAATCCATTGAATAAATATATGCTGAGATTAATAGAAACCATGCATAGAAAACTAGAAATGGACTTGAACGTAACATTGATTTACGTTGATTTGGTATTAACCATAATAAATTTGCCCATAATAATAAAACAAAAGTTATCCAACTTAAATATGTGATACTCCAAGCCTAATTTAATTTTAATTAATTTATAATTTAAAAAAAAAATTATAAGTATTACCATCATAATAATATTAGTGCCAATATATGATGATCTTTTGACAACGAGCAATACAGTTTCCAAAACGAACATGACATTTTCAAGCATTGAAGGCTTGTATTCATCTTCTGTAATACCTTATAGAAAATCGTGTAAGATATATGTATAGGGAGAGAGGGGTGTTTATTTTAATAAAATTTATAATCAAATCTAATTATGTACACACACTACTCATGAATCTTACCCGTACCGAGTTGTTCCATTGGTATATCATTTGGATTATCGCCAGTTATTGTAACACTCCCTGTTGAATCTTGTAATATTGTTCCAGCCTTCTTTCCCGAACCGTATCGTCTTACTGATGGACTTACACCACGAATCAACTATATTCCCCAATAAAAAAACACGAATTAATTAACTTGCTTTATTATTATTGTTACAAATAAAGCAGTTAGTAATGTGATAAAGTGAGTAAGAAACAAACAAACAAAACTGTAGAAGAGAGAGAAGCAGGCCAAGCACCAAAAGAAAATTAAAGAAAAAATACATACGGGTGTTGACTCTCCAATAATCACGTCTCTTTCTTTCCTAACTCCCTAAAAAAGTGAAAGTAGAAACAAAAAAATAAAAAGCATCAGCCAATAATGAACGACAACAACAAATTAAATAAAATTTCAGCAAATTAAGTTTAAATATTAAAAAACAAATGTAGTTTAAAAAAAATTATAGCAATAAGAATTTCTGTTAAACTCTGTTATGTATAGTCGGCTTACAACTTTAAGAGAGTAATAAAATTTTGCCAACAAGAGTGGCGACATTAAATCGTGGTAGGTTAAAAATGTCTGCACATAATTAAGGTACTGGTCGCTTTACACAAGATGTTAACCATAAACAGCCCTGAACAAAAATGCCTCTACATGTTTTTATTGACAGAATTGTAAAGTTGCGGTTACTTGCGAAATTCAATTAGTTTATCACTCTCTTAAAGTTGTGAGTTAACTATAAATCTTACACGAACTTTACGTGTAGCACTCTGCCAACGACGTTTCGTTGTGGCAGAACGCATTAAACGTGTACTTGGTACACGTTGTGATAAACGTCGGCCCATTTTTGTAAAACTACCCTCCAAACGTGAGAAAGCTCCTTGTTTCTTTTGTGACTGAAATAATTGTTAGTTGTTTTCATTTTAATTAATTAGTTTCAAATCAGAGCCTTGGAAATAAGGAATAGAAAACTATTAGATTGATTATAAAAATTTTGAAGCATTGAAAATATTTAAAGCTCTATATCTAATGATTCTTTTGTTTTTTGAATTAATTAATTTAATTAATCTACCATGAGTATGTAGATGAATTAATGTTATAATGTTGAGATGTTAAAATAAAATGAACAAACCTGTGGTTTTAATAAAGTTCTCGATTCCAATGTTAAACAATAAAACAGAAGGTAAACGGCAAACATATGGACTAAAGTGGGCCATTCGTCATACGACCAGATAAAAATTCTCGGATCGCCATTTGGATCAACAGAAAGAATCGGCTTTAAACCAAAATATCTAAAAAAAAAGACACAATAGTATATTGAAAAACGAGCTTCAAAAGTTGACAATTCCTGCACAAGACCAAGTTTAAAAAACGAGCGCACTAACGCGAGTTTTTTAACGGTCGAGAGTAGGAATTGACTTCTGAAACGACTTTTTTATACTATTTTTTCTATTTTGCACCCTTTTTCAACAAAAAAAGAACCCCTGAAATTTAGGGAATTTCGCGACAGTTAGTATTAACTAGCGCAACATTCTAAAATTGTTCAATTATTTTTTCTTCTGAACTTCCACGAAAGATTTATGTTTGAAACACCACCTCAAATGTGAGTGGCAACAATAAATAATAAATTAAATCAAAATTTTGTATGAACAAATAACAAACAAATAACGATTACAATAAATTCTAACGATACGTCTCATGTAGTCGTTAACATTTATAATAATTGTTCATTTAATGAGAATAAATAATTAATTTGAGATGATATTGTCAATGTTGACCAAAGACATTGTATTATATAGACTGCTAATGTGAGTAAAAATTTGTAGCCACTATGGACCAAAATATCTAATTCTTTTCTTACATTAGACGCGCGCCAAAATAGCCAAATTGAAAGGCAGACTACGATAAGCAGTTAGTTGAAAAGAGTAAGATAAACTGTCGAGGACATCTAAAACTTGTTACTGCCTATTCCAATACGAAACAAAGCACATTAGCAATGTAGTAAATATAATATCTTTGATGTTGACGTTTGTTTAGCGTAACACCAATTACACTGAATATGAAAGACGCATGCGCAAGTTGCCAACTTTAATAAATTATACTAGCTATTAAAATACCTAAAAAAGTGCTTTAAGAGGTATTAAAGCACTCCTATTGTTAACTTAACAACGCTATTATAGATGCAAAATAGAAAAAATTAGTAATATTAGAAAATTTATAATAATTCACCTAGCATAAGGGTTATCTTTTTCAAAGAATTCTTGAGAAAATTGAAATTGATATAAATATATTGTTGAAAGATGTACAAACACAACAACCATCAGAAATCTCATCAAAATTGCAAAACCTTTGCTTACTAATTGTTTATTACAACCCCAGCAAGTTGCTGCAGTTAGAAATACTAAAAAATACAAACCACCAATTGCAGATGGTCGTAAAATTGAAGATAAACATAATGTCCACAAAACACTATAACGTCCTATAATTTACAAAAGTAAAAATTATCTAAAACAATAATTAAAATTAATATTTACCGATTAACACTACGAATTTGTACGGTCTGCTTGCTGGTTTTACAGGTTTTGATGATTCCGACGAGATTGCTTCACTTGTATCTGTTTCTTTCACTTTTAATACTTTATTACAAACAATATGAACAACAGATGAACTGAGAAACACTAGAATCTCCGGTGATATCCATGTTACTATTGTAACACCATTTGCTTCATCTAAAGCTACATAACCCATATGACGTAGGAGTTTCTTTAAGAATTCCCGATCCTAAAACATCAACAATATAAATTATTATCTATTTCATCACTCAATTAACACTTAAATATTACCTCAAAAAAACTACCATATGGTGGAAATGCGAATAAGACAATTTGAAAGGCAATCTGTGATAATAATGTTAATGTTGAGATTGCTATTAATATTTTCAGATAATATCCAGTATGACCTCTCATAGAAGTCGGCGTTGGTGTCGATGCGATAGGTGAATAAAATAGGAAGAGTAAATAAAGAAATGATAGAGCTGATGGACGAAATATAATTGCTGAAATTATACAAAAAAAAATAATTAATAAAATATTAACAAATAAAAATCATAAAGGACAACTTTAATGTAATAGTTGAAATCAATACGATAGTTCCTGCCCTATTCATGAATGGTATCAACCGAATCTATTTGGAAAAAAAAAATACACGTCGGTATAGTAAATAAAAAAAGATTGTCAATAACCTTTTATCTACCTATATATGGGTGGTAAATAGAAACGTCGAAAAATAGGGGTGTGGATCTCATCATCGTTTACTTTTAATTCATTGGTGTTGGTGTGGCTTTATTTTCACTCCTAACATTTTCACAAAAGGGGAATTCATGTTTAGATTCTATTTCATGTTTACTTTACAAATATTAATTTCAATCAGACGATTGTCATAATTGAATAACACGGAATTTCAAGGAGAATCATTTTAATTATTGGCCAAAGGTAAATCAATTCAACTATAGGGCCTTGATGTTAGCTTATCGTTCCTGTTTTTTGTTTTATAACACAATCCCCGTTTAAAATTTTTAATAAATCATCAAGGATTTACAAATGAAATCATGTTCATATAACTACAACATGACATTTTATACATATGTATAGGATAATAAAGAATGAAAAGGGTGCGTTCTGACATCATTTATATTTAATATTTCGTTAGTGTTAATATCAATGTAAAATGGATCAAAAATGTTTTATATACAGTGTGTCCACGGATCGAGTCGACGATAGGTGTAATGGATCGAAATTTTTTTGAGAAGGTGCTTCATATTTGGGGAATTACTCTTGCTTTGCATGAAACTCTTTTTCGGTGAACTTTTGATTTTTCAAAATCTATTAGTTCTTTAGTATTGAGCAAAAACTCTTTCAGCTTTTGGTAAAGTTCATAATACGAAATAATTTTACAAAGAAAAGTCGTATAGAATGGAAAATTATGAAGTCATGCCAATTTTCAGAATGATCGGTGTACTTTGATAAAACCCAAATTTTGCAAGTGTTATTTCAGGCAAAGTATTATTTTTCATTTACAGTACGCCA